>WNWK01056921.1:0-10879 GCA_009830355.1 Cherax destructor
CAGCATTTCCGCCGTATATGGTGGAGCCAACACCATCGCTCAAAGTTACAGAGCAAGGTAAGAATTGGATGTTCTTGTCAAGACAGGGAACTGCGCAGTTCTTGTATTCAAGAACCTTCAAATTTTTACCCACGACGGCGGTTATGCGTGGACTTTTTAGTCCAAAACAGTGAGTAAAACGCCTTTCAGTCCATCTAAGACTGAAATATGGACATACGCTCCTTTGGGGCAATAATTATGTACTCATATGTGATATTTTTCCATACAGCCCTGTGGAGAGTGTGGCAATATATGGATCCCTGAGAAGGTGTTGGTGGTGGCTGCGACATCTTGGATTCATCAAGAAGATAAGTAACATACAGTCCACGTTATTGTTGGAGCCCATCCTCCACAGTCTTTGATGAAAAAGGTATTATTTGGATACCGAGTATTCTTTGTCTTATGGACACCCTGATATTCCAGCATCTAAACGTGGGAGGCTAGAATGATCCCCCATGTTGTATTACCGAAAATGTATCTTTTGTATTGAAATGTGTCTTTTTTACCTTTTTGTTGTATTACTGAAAATGCACCTTTTGTTGTATTACCCATAAAATTTGAAAAAAATTATTTCAATAAATATTGAAACAAAATGAAGTTGTGTAATGCTTCACCTTTGTATACTTACCTCTTACCCCATGGGGAGGAACTTCATCAATTGTGTTTTGAAAGAAAATTGTGAAAGTGTCTATCACTGACTGAATATGTTTACCACTTGAATGATTTCTCAAGAGAAGTGTTATCCTGGGACCTGGGGTTGTACAATAGTGGAGTGTTTACCCATAGTGGGTCTTTATCAAATAACTTGATAAAGCCCACTGCGTGGGCGAAACGTTGTCAGTAAAGCATCACATTATACTGCTTATGTGTTTATTTTTGCAAGAAATACTGTTCCAACTGCGGAAAGGACGGCCATGATTTCAAAGTAAGTTCCACCACCAATGCTACTCCAACCTGCCTCAACTGCAAGGGTACTCATCATACCCTTGCAGCCAAATGCCCACCACGGAAGGAAGTGCTTTCTCAGAAGATCAAACGAAGACGCTAAGAAGAGCCGCCTCAAATCGCCGCCATAACAAAAATACAGTCGGATACCAGGAAAATTCTTCAAGCTACACAATAGCCATCTCTACCCAGCACCTCCCTATCTCTACTTCCTGATGGGGCTCCATCAAGGTGTTGTATTGCATGATGTATGTGCATCTAGCCAATGCAGCCAACCCAGGCACGTTCAACGCCACCATTAATGAACTATTCGGCTTAACAAAATGCCAGCATTTGTCTTCCCAGACTCAACACCTTCTGCTGACATCCTACGAATTCTTCCTAACGTGGTTAACTTCACTACTGCTGATCTGTCTCCAGATCTTGTCAATGTTTAAGCACACGCAAACCACTCCCAAACAACTCCGCCAACATCATCACCTCCTACATGGGACGAAGACTCCAAATCCGCCAATGAGATGCCACCATTACCTTCACTCATCACAGAAACTACCCAATCAGCACCCTCACTCAAACCAGAAGCGTCTTCCGCCTATTCCACTACTACTGACCAATCAGTGACCTCGCCCCAAACGCTCCAGTCACCAACCAAGAAGGCAAAATCTAAGGATAAAGAAGAGAAAGAAGACCCCACTGCCTATTTCGAATGAACCAAAATTACTTTCTATACAACTGCACAACATGATCACGAAATGCTTTTGACCAAACTGTACGCAAAACTTGAGAAAACAGTAAAGTTTAGCTGCAGCCCTAACTTCACCTGCCTGTCACCAGCACTACTAAGAGCCGTAAAAAGGTAATAGAAGAACCAGATCTTTGGGAAAAGAAATCAAGACTCAACATCATCCCTAAGACAAGATACAAAATCTCGTAAATGGATCAAATACCGACAACATTGAAATTGTGAAATATCGTCATAACTCCCAATAAACCAATGCCTCTCAACTGATAAATCACCATGAAGCAGTCGCCCTTCCCCGTCTACACCATCCCTCCTTCCTGCCGACCGCCAGCCACCACTCACCATCAAGATTATGACACTCACCATCAAGATTATGACACTCACCATCAAGATTATGACACTCACCATCAAGATTATGACACTCACCGATCAAGATTCAGCCACCACGGAGCGTTCTCCTGGTTTCTACATCGTTGTCAACATCTGCTTCACAATGCCTTGTACTGGGTTTAGCCCTGGCTGTTCTTCGCCTGGCTGTTCTTCGCCTGGCTGTTCTTCGCCTGTCCCCACTTCCCCACTCACCCACTTGTGAGTCTTACCTGAGAGTCTGATTGACTGATTGAACTTGGAAGAGTACATTAATTACTGGATGATTCACCTGGTATAGCCAACATGGTGACATCCAGCTACTGCTCGCTGTTTTCCATCCATATCATCATCATAGTTACACTTCATTATATATCTGGACTCTTCCAGATGTCGGTTTTCAAAACCATTTATCACATCTGTCAGACACTGCAACATCATGGGATCTTGATACAAGGAATTCTTCAACACTTGTCGAACCTTTGGACGAAGACCTATTTATACTAGTGGATGGTTCCACTGTGATCCGCCTCCTCTGTCTTCACCACCCCAGCTTTCTCCCATTGTTCTCTCCCTGTCTTCACCCCCCAGCTTTCTCCCATTGTTCTCTCCCCTGTCTTCACCACCCCAGCTTTCTTTAAACTATTATTACTTTTTTTTTCAACAAGTCGGCCGTCTCCCACCGAGGCAGGGTGACCCAAAAAGAAAGAAAATCCCCAAAAAGAAAATACTTCCACTCACCTGGAAGTTAGGTTTAGGTTTAGCCTTCCGACGTTCATGATTCGTTTGTCGTGTTCTTTGGGTACAGATAGTGTATCATTAGGTCATTTGAGAGACATTCGGGTTGCTCAGTAGTTTGTAGTACTTGAACATTCTCCAGGATGCGACCCACAACGATCGACTAACTCCCAGGTACCTTTTTACTGAAGGTTAACAGGGACAGTGGGTGTGAGGAGACTCGCCCAGATGTCTAGACCTGTCCCAGTATATAAGTCACTTCTCCGGTCATATGCTGTACTTTCTACAAGAGTGATGGAATGAACACATCGATTCCAGGCTATAAGAGACTGATTACCTCAAACTTCTCCTCTCCTTACACCTTTCTGCTTTGTATTGGACTGATGAAGCCACTGTGTGGCGAAACGTTTCTTCAATATAAATTCCCATATGTTGCATAAGTGTCTCAATCTTCAACTTGTTGGTTTTCAGAACCATTTATCACACTATTCATTTATGTTGAGGTGAAGAAATTACACCGATATTTCTATCAGCCACGATTACACTCCATAAAATATTCTCAAACTAGCCGTCCATACTTCCCGTTACGCCATATTAATTCCTCTCCGTAACGTTTATCTTGTACACATATATTTATTTAAATTTAGTGATATTTCTAGGTGTGTAATACATTTTCCTTATCAGAATATTAATTTTTCCAATAATACAATAATTACATTTTACTTAATTAACTGATTAAAGTATATAAGTGAATTATCACGTTTCAAGTCACACCAACATTACACACCCTCACTGCTTTATAAGTGTTATTGTCCCTAGCAGTTATTACACACGAATCACAGGAGAATTATCAAATTTTTCCACACCAATTAAGTACAATGACAACACGAACCTTGTGTTCAACAAAACACGCCACCACTAGTAGTTTGAATACAATCTGAAGAAACATTTTTCAGCTATTATTCGATTCAATAATTTCAAGTCGTTTAACTATATTGATTTATTGACAAATTTCCACTTAAACAAAATAAACTTATTCAGTAGTGTCCTGTAAGATGCATCAGCCATTAAAGCTTAAAGACATTCCTAAGACAAATACTAGGCTTTATTTAACTTGATTTATTGTCGACAAATCTTCCAGTATTTTACACAATACAATACACTGGACAGACATACACCTACACACTTCGTTTTCACTCTCTCATCTTGTAGAATTAAAACAGATGTTTTGTTAATGTGTGAAACCAAGAAGAGGCTTTAGAGTTTAACTAACTCATTCATTGAGACTTGGAATAAACTATATAACATTGACCAGAGAATTTGATGCCGATCGGATGAAGCCTTTTCAAGTTATGGATGAAATACAAAACGAAATTTTGGAGGAAGAAAAAATAAAAATCTAGCAGCCACTTAAAAGTACCCATTAGGGGTACCTAATAAGCTTATTATAACATAAGATAAACGATTCAAATATAAAGAATGTTAAAACAATACAGTTTCTCACACATTTGCATATTCATTTTCTCATGGATGCGACCGAGAATAGTCGACTACTTACTTCCACGTAAGTAGAGGCCGCAGTTTGTTCATATATTCAGTGGGACCCAGGAATCAGTACTGGAATACCTCTGCTGTTAGACAGTCGCTTTGATTCGACGAACCCAAGAATCGATCTCGGGATATCTCGGTTTTGAGAGTTTTGTTCACCAAGATGTGAATCATCTTTGAGATGTGAGGTGAAGATCTGACTTCTGGTATGTGTGTGTGTGTGTGTTTAAAGATCCGTACTCGATAAGGACCTAATTTGCCCGAAATGCTCTGCATAACAAGGGGCTTTCTATATAGTAGTATGTCACTGATGTCAGCTAGGCCTGTATACCTTTACTTGTAGTAAATAAAGATATTATTATTATTATTATTATTATTGTTATTATTATTGATCACAGGTTGTGGATGTGGAGAGCGGGAGATGTTAGGCGAGGATCAGGAAGGTGAGATATGTGTAAAGGGACCCAACGTGATGTTGGGCTACGTTAACGACCCCGTGGCAACAGCCGCTACCATAGACCCCAGGGCTGGCTACCACAGGTGACATCGGCTACTACAACCAAGATAACTTTATCTTCCTCACAGACAGGATGAAAGACCTTATCAAGGTTAAAGGCTTCCAGGTGAGACCAAATTCTCCCGTTACTAAATATGCAGAATCATCGTTGCACATATTTATCCCTGTAAACTGAAACTATTGTAATTGTAATTTGCATCAGTATTAACTGCTAAAAACCTTTGTCAAAAGCTGAGGTAATGTTTGCTTAACGAGTATTCAAAAATGACATTACTTACTGCTTTCAGCTGCTTCACCTGTTCTAAACAAATTATAAAAATATTAAAAACTATCTAGGATACAATGTCATTCAAGATGCTATTCATATAAAAACTAAATTATGGTTATATAATTTTTGATAGTTTCTTCTATTTTCTTAATAGTTCTTGTACTTACTGTACATTATTTTCTTTCTTCTCCACAGAAAAGTGGAGAAGAATCCTTCCTCCGTAAACTATGTGTATCGTAAATGGCGACTAAAATTCCAGGAGAAAGGGTCGACTAAACCATCCTGTATAAATTCCTAAAATATTTTTAAGCTGGGATGTTTGAATGTGCATGGATGTAATGCAGATGATAAGAATGAGTTGACTGTGAATGTTATGAATGAAAAAAGCTGGATGTCTTTTCTGTAAACTAAATTAAGCTGAATAGGGTAGGAGATTTTGAGTGGGTAAAAATAATGAGATTAGGTCTGATGTATCTGAGAGAGTTATAGCTAAGGAAGGAGTAGCGGTAATGTTGAATGATCAGTTATGACAGGAAAAGATGGGATATAAATTCAAAAATTCAAAGATTGTAGATTAAAATATGGGCAGGATGTGAAAAATGGGTTATAATATATGTTTATTCACCTGGAGAAGAAAGAAGTAAAGAGTAAAAACAGATTTGGGAGATATTAAGAGAGTGTTTAGAGAGTTTTGAATCAAGTGAGAACGTAATTGTGGCAGGGAACCTGAATACTAAAGTGGGAGAAACTCGTAGATGGCGTAGTAGGCCAGGGGTAACTGATAATAGGGGCCCTTAATTGAACTTTTGCAATGAAAAGTTTTTAATAAGAATACGCATTTTAAGAATAAGATAATAAGAATATGAGATATAATATAGGGCACAATGACAGTAGTTTGTTGGACTGTGTATTGGTAAATAAAACGCTGATGCTTAGACCTCTGAAAGTGCATGCTTTTAAAAGAGCAAAAAATATTTTAAATCATTATTAAGTTGTAGCTATAGTGAGTGTAAGAGGTAAATGGGGTACAATGAGAATGTCATCAGTGAATGAAAGAGGAAGATGCTAGGGTAAGATATAAGGAACTGTTGTGAGAACGGTGTTCTCATGAGAGTATAAGTAATGAGGAGGTAGAATAGGTATGGGGTAGTTATAAGAATACAGTGTTAGAATGTTCAGCATAAATTAATGGATATAGGAGGGTGGTTACAGGAGGGAAAGAGAGGATAAAAATAGCATATGAGAGATTTTTTACAAAGCAGAAGTAATATAAGGAGGGTGGAGTTTATGGAGAAAAGAGTGGTTAAGAGAGTGACGAGGGAGAGTAAGAGGTGAGCAAATTAAAGAGTCAACAAATTTTGCTGAAAAGAAGAACAAGTTTTGAAGTGAAATTAATAATTTAAGAAAGCTTAGAAGAGTAGTGGATTTAATAGATAAAAACAAAAGAGGGAATTATTAGATCACGAGGTGGATTATATATATATATATATATATATATATATATATATATATATATATATATATATATATATATATATACGTATATATATATAGGATGGGGTCCACCTCTGGTACAAATTGTGGGACCCATAGCCTCGGAGAAGTGGATAAAAAGGCTTGGATTTCTTCCTGATGCTATTTGAATATTCCACTTCCCCTACCACCCATCTTCTTTTTTTTTACCAATAGGTATATTTTATTACATAATATGGTACAAAAGATTTAAGAGATACATTGTTGATATAATGATGGCATATACAGTACACGAGGTGTGAGAGATACATGTCTAGTACATATTGTTATATGTTTGTCACTGATTATAATGCGAAAATCTCATCCAGCTCTTCCGAGCTGGGGCGCGTGCCCAGAATACAGCAGGAATTATCCCTCTGAACAGCAGCGCTGAGTCGCTGGAACAGAAAACTAGCTGCCCTGGGATCCCTAGTTACCCTGTTTTCCCATGAGCCAAGGGTCTCTGAGCCTATGGGAACAAACATATAATGATGGGCAAGTTCTCCATATTTTCTCGACTTCTGGGACTCCCTGAAGGTGGCAGCTGCCCCTCCTTCCTCCCTGGTGTATTGGAGATAGGTATCAGCCAAGGTAGATGCACATGTGTAGTCCCACACCACCTGCTTGCCGTCTGTCCAGGCTTGAAGGGTGATACCATCTGGACGCTTTTGGCTGCCATCAGATCTGCATAGTTGGGGTGGTTCCCTTACTGCTGGGCATCCGGCTGTTGTGAGGCTCCTCTTGATAATGTTATTAACCTCTTCATGTCTTGCAATCTTTCCTCGGATTTACGACACACAAGACCATGGTACCGAATCGGTCTGCTGCTTCACTGCCACAAATACACCTGTGTTCGGCGAGAATAGGGGCGGCAAGTCGAAGGGCAACACCAATGCGGATGGTCTGTGGGTCGAGGCGTGTGCCAAGGCTGGAGTTGGGAACAGCCAAAATAAAATCCCCTGCATGAGGAGCTCTCACTGCAAGGAGGCGGCATATATATATATATATATATATATATATATATATATATATATATATATATATATATATATATATATATATATATATATATAGTCGTGCTGATTAGGTAAAACTTGCGATTTTGGCTAAAATAGCAACGCTCACCTTGCCATATAAGACAAGTGAAAATTTGCGTATGCAATAATTTCGCCAAAATCATTCTGAACATAACGAAAAAATATATTTCATTGTGTTTGTTTATTATTAAATTAATGTTAACGTATCTAAAATATATTTAGTTGGATTAGGCTAAATTAAATTGCGCTTGTTGTAATAAGGTTAGGTAGGTTTTCAAAGTTTCTCTTGGTACAAAATTATAAATTCTTACATTAACATAAATGAAAAATATATCTTTAAACGTATAAGAGAAAATTTTAGAAAGGACATAATTTTAGATGAGTTCTTGCTAATTGACCAGTTTTACCTAATCGGCACGATATATATATATATATATATATATATATATATATATATATATATATATATATATATATATATATATATATATATATATATATATATATATATTATATATATATATATATATATATATATATATATATATATATATATATATATATATATATATATATAATCCACCTCGTTATCATTTCCTTAAATTTAGCCGCCTCTTTTTATGTTGACTTGTAAATTGCTGCTTGATTTGGTGTAGGAATGTCAATGCCATCAAATGACAACTGTTTGCATATCTTGGCGGCTTGTTAATACTATTGTGGATGTCACTAAATTGGTTCCAACTATACTTTTCTTGTGTTTTCTGGTTGGTGGAGTAGTACTTTCATCTTCATCTTCATATTCGCTCCCTTCACATTCAGTACCACTGTCACTCCATGCCAATTAGTAATTGTCTGAGTTGCTACTTATGATTAGTAACGTAAAGATGTGGTGGTGATTCATATTTTTCATTAATTTGAGTTGCCAATTAGTACTTTCCTGAGTGGCTACTTATGAGTAGTAACGGAGATATATGGCGAGTCATATGGTCACGACCATAATTTGTTCCAAAACTCTGGTTGCGACCCGATTTGGTCGTGACCTGAACCTAATTTTCCCATTGGATTGTATGTAAATACGATTAATCCGTTCCAGACCCCTACAAACTGTTTGTAAATATTTTTTTTTTTAATTTTAAACATAAAAATAGTTAATTATACCATAGAATGCACAGTGTAATAGTAAACTAAATGTAAAAACTTTGAAAAACACAAAAACCTTAAACATCAGAGAAAACTAACATTGCACGAGTCCGCTCTAGACACCTATGAACCGTTTGCTGTAAACATTTTTTTTAAGAGTTTTAAGCACAGAAAAAATAATCAAAGTTTGAAAAATCCTTAATTATTCAAAATAATGCACAGTTTAATAGAGAAAAAACTTAAATAACAGAGAAAAAAAAACACCGTAAACAAGCAAGAAAACTAACCTTGCACGAGTCGACTTGTGGTGTGAAGGAAGTGAGGAGGAAGATAAGTGGGGAGGAGGTTACTGTTTTGAGGGAGAGTCCACCTTCGTGATGGAGGGACGTTCTCCTTCTGGTGTTTTTTCTCGTTTAGCTGATGGACCAAACTTCACCATAAACCGATCTAATGTGACTTGTCTTTTCCTTCGCATCAAAACGTCATGGAAATGAGAGACGATGTTATCATTCGGTCACATTAAAACACCTTTTGAGGAGTCCCTTAGTGTACAGCTTCTTGAAGTTGACCTCTTCAAGGGGGGCTCCTTGTCGCGGTAAAGAGGCTATCGGTCTGAGGAATTGGACCTCTTGGTCTTCTTCCTCAGACCTAACCTAATTATCCCCAATCCCCCCTCCCCTTTCCCATCTTCCCCATCCTCCCTATTCCCTTTCCTCCTCCTCCTCCTCCTCCTCCTCCTCCCTCCTCCTCATCATCATCATCATCATCACTCCCTTATTTCCTTCCCATTTTTACCCTGGGAGCTTCTCTCCACAGGCATTCTAGTTCCTAGGTAGGGGGAAGGGTACCGTGGTCCAATCCCATTCCCTTGAGGTTCTTGGTGGTGGTGTAGTTTGCCGTGGAATCTGGATAGCCTGGGGATGTAATTCGGGCACGGGTGTATCTCTGGAGGCCACCTTCGGATTCCGGGGTGGTGGCCGAAGGCGGTATGCTTTGTGGCAGATATCTGGCCGCCCTTCTTTGTCCACCGAGGTGGCTCGGTGGATGTGAGGTTGCTATCCCGGATTGCTGGTTTACTGGCATGAAGGGTAGGGTATGGCACGGGTTCCATGCAGCATCTGCACTACTTGCGGTGTTGAGGTCCTCTTGGGCGCGGAGGGGATTTACACCCTTTCATTCCTCCTAGAGCTATTCCTCCACGTTCCCTTTTTTATTCCTTTTTAATTTTATTTATTTTCTTCTTCTTTTTTTCTTAAAAACAAAAGAAAGAAGTAACCTACCATGGATGCCCTAATCTGTGAACCTACCCCGGGCCCCTTGATACCGCACCTAGTTCCAACCCTACCTCGTTAACGGACAACTCTTCGGAAACCTAATACCCCTGTACCTCTTGCTGGTGCCGGTTCGTCACCTGCTTTAGGTACCGGGGACCCGACTGGCCCTTTTGATACGTCTGACCTTCGCTATTCTCTGACCTTGATTCCGGCTTCTCCCTTAACGGTGCAGCAATTTTTTAATTGCCCGCCCGTCACACATCGGACCACCCCCGGTCCCGCGCACAAACGACCACGACCCTTACATGAGGATTCGACACTTCCTTCTCGTTCGTCTCAGAAATGACTAGCTCGTCACGCACTCCCCTTAGACACTTTGTTTCACACTACTCAATGGACAAAATTTTTTACTCTACGACCGACTTCTCCTAATACCTATCTTTCAGATCATAGTATCGGTAAGGCTCTGCTATGCCATGTAGGTAAAGATATCTCATTTCACGCTCTCAAGAGTGGCACTCGCATCATCACGGTCCAGAATGCTGGCCAAGCTCTCGATCTTTCTCTTCTTACAACCATAGATACTGTTCCTGTTACTATTGACAAACATCATTCCCTCAATTCTTGTTGTGGTTCTGTCATTTTACCCCACAAAATTGTCCAATGGAATTTCCAGACATGTGGTGATGACATTTTTAAGCAGCTTGAGCTCCAAGAACTCCCTATCCTTAAGGTTGACACTTTTGTCCTCCC
>WNWK01056922.1:0-10878 GCA_009830355.1 Cherax destructor
GCGAAAATATAGAATTTCAAATTTTAATAGAATTTCACTATGTAAATTTTGAAAATAAAATTTTCAAAAATTTTATTTGAATCTCAAAAATGATAAATATTTTAAATAATTTTATTAAAAATTATTTAAATCTTTTAAAATCAAATAATTAAAAAATTAAGTTTTTAAATATTATAAATTTTTAAATATTTTTAAACATTAAAAACTAAAAAATGTTAAATGTAATATTTCATATTTTCAAAAGTACATGAAAGTGCTTTAAAAAATTGCTAAAATATTAATTTCATTTTAAGATTTAGTGCATTGAAAATTTTTTGGAAAAATTAGATTATATTTAATAGAATTTCTATGAATTGAAATTTATGAAATAAAAATGTTTTTAGAAATCTTAAACTTATAGTAATTCAAAAAAACTTTTTAGAAAATTTTAAATGTTTAATCTCAAAATGCAATAAAATAACTTTTATACATATTAATATTTATAAATTATTTCATATTTTTAAAAATACCTTTAAAAATCTAAAAATCAATGTTATTTAAATTCATTTATTTCAAATAATGAACTTAAAATTTAGAAAATGTGCTAAAATGTATTTTATTCATATTTCGACGTTTTAGAGAGTTTGAGTGATTTTGAAAACTATTAGCTAAAATACTTAGATTATAAACTTTAAATAATTTCTACTAAATTGAAATTTTGGAAAATATGAAATTTCATTAAATTATAAAGAAGTTACTCATATATATTTATCTAAATAATATTTTTAAAAATCCTTGAAAATGCTTGAATCAAATGATAAAATATTTATACATTTTTAATATATAAATTATTTAAATTTTAAAATCCTTTAAATCTAAAATCAATTTATAATAGAATTTCATTTATTTAAAAATCATGAAAATAAAATTTAGAAAAATGTCTAAAAATTTTTTATGCATATTTCGACGTTTTAGAACGGTTTGAGTGCTTTTGACAAACTATTTTTTAGCTAAAATATATTATCAAAATATTTAAAATCCTTGAATTGATTTGAAAAAATGCATAAAATAATTTTTAGCATTTATATATATTATATAATATTTTTAAAAACCTTAAAATCTAAAAATCAATATATAATAATATTTCATATTATTTTAAAATAATGAAAATTAAAATCTAAAAAATCTAAAATGTATTTTATTGCATATTTACATTTTAACGTTTGAGTGCTTTCGAAAAACTCATTTTTAGTAAAAACTTAGATTACAAACTTTTAAATAATTTCTGCATTGAGATTTATGGGAAAGTAACAAAATTTTTGAATTTTTTTAGGAGCTTACTAGGTATATTTATCTAAAAAATAGTTTTCAGAAAATTCTTTTTAAATGTGAATCGTCAAAATGCAATAAAATAACATTTAACATTTTGAATATATAAATTATTTAATATTTTTAAAAATACTTAAAATCTAAAAATCAATTTATTTTAAATATTTCATATTATTTTCAAAATACATGAAAATTAAAATCTAAAAATGTATAAATGTATTTATTGCATATATTACGTTTTAATGCTTTGAGATTTTCTAAAACTCATTTTTAGCTAAATACTAGATTTCAAACTTTAAATAAATTTCTACTGCAATTGAAATTTATGGGAAAAGTAAGTAAATTTATATTTTTGAGGCTTTCTCATAGGTATATTTTATCAAAAAAATATTTTCATAAATCTTTGAAAATGCTTTGAATCGTCAAAAATGCAATAAAATAACTTTTAAGCATTTTAATATTTATAAATTATTTAATATTTTTAAAAATACTTTAAAATCTAAAAATCATATGTTATTATATATATTTCATATTATTTTCAAAAATAATGAAACATTAAAATTTAGAAAATTGTAAATGTATTTTATTGCATATTTGACGTTTTAGAAGCGGTTTAGTGCTTTTCTGAAAAACTCATTTTTAGCTAAAATACTTAGATTCAAACTTTTTAAATAGAATTTCACTGCAATTGAAATTTATGGAAAAGTAAGGAAATTCATGATTTTTTTGAGAGGCTTACTCATGGTATATTTTATCTAAAAAAATAGTTTTTCAGAAAATCCTTGAAAATGCTTGAATCGTCAAAAATGCAATAAATAACGTTTTATAGCATTTTAATATTTATAAATTATTTACATATTTTTAAAAATACCTTTAAAAATCTAAAATCAATGTTATTAATACAATATTTCATATTATTTTTCAAGAAATAATGAAACATTAAAATTTAGAAAAATTGTAAAATGGTATTTTATTGCATATTTCGACGTTTTAAGCTGTTTGAGTGCTTTTCTGATAAACTCATTTTTAGCTAAAATATTAGATTCAAACTTTTAAATAGAATTTCTACTCAATTGAATTTTATGGGAAAAGTAAGCGAAATTTATGATTTTTTTAGAGGCTTACTATAGTATATTTTATCTAAAAATAGTTTCAGAAAATCTTGAAAATGCTGAATCCAAATGCAATAAAATAACTTTATAGCATTTTGAATATTATAATTATTTAATATTTTAAATACCTTTAAAATCTAAAATCAAATTATTTACAATATTTATATTTTCAAATACAGAAACATTAAAATAAGAAATGTAATGGTATTTGCATTTCTTAGACGGTTTGAGTTTTCTGAAACTCATTTAGCTAAAATACTAGATATCAAACTTTAAATAAATTTTACTGAATTGAAATTATGAAAATGAAATTATGATTTTTTTGAGGCTTACTCATGGTATATTTATCTAAAAATAGTTTTAGAAAATCTTGAAAATGCCTTAACGTCAAATGCAATAAATAAGTTTTATAGATTTAAATTTATAATTATTACATATTTAAAATACCTTTAAAAATCTAAATCAATGTTATATAATATATATTTTTAAATATAATTAAATTTAAAAATGTCTAAATGATATTTGACGTTTTAGTTTATGTTTGACAACTATTTAGCTAAAATACTTAATTTAAATGAATTTACTGAATTGAATTTATGGAAAGTAAGGATTATGATTTTTGAGATATATTTCTAAAATAGTTTCAGAAAATCCTTGAAAATGCCTTGAATCGTCAAAAAATGCAATAAAATAACGTTTTATAGCATTTTTGAATATTTATAAAATATTTACATATTTTTTAAAAATAATTTAAAAATCTACAAAAATCAATATTATTTTACAATATTTCATATTATTTTTCAAAAAATACATGAAACATTAAAATCTAAGAAAAATGTGGTAAAGTGGTATTTTATTGCATATTTCGACTTTTTAGAGTGGTTTGAGTGCTTTTCTGACAAAACTCATTATTTAGCTAAAATACTTAGATTATCAAACGTTTAATAGAATTTCTACTGCAATTGAAATTTATGGGAAAAGTAAACGAAATTTTATGATTTTTTTTGAGGAGGCTTACTCAAAGGTATATTTTATCTAAAAAATAGTTTTTTAGAAAATCCTTGAAATGCTTGAATCGTCAAAAAATGCAATAAAATAACGTTTTATAGCATTTTTTAATATTTATAAATTATTTACATTTTTTTAAAAATACCTTTAAAAATCTAAAAAAATCAATGTTATTATACAATATTTCATATTATTTTTCAAGAAATATATGAAACATTAAAAATTTAGAAAAATGTGCTAAAATGGTATTTTATTGCATATTTCGACGTTTTAGAGCGGTTTGAGTGATTTTCTGATAAAACTCATTTTTTAGCTAAAATACTTAGATTCAAACTTTTAAATAGAATTTCTACTGCAATTGAAATTTATGGGAAAAGTAAGCGAAACTTCATGATTTTTTTTGAGGAGGCTTACTCACGGGTATATTTTATCTAAAAAAATAGTTTTTCAGAAAATCCTTGAAAATGCCTTGAATCGTCAAAAAATGCAATAAAATAACGTTTTATAGCATTTTTTAATATTTATTAATTATATACATATTTTTTAAAAATACCTTTAAAAATCTAAAAAATCAATGTTATTATACAATATTTCATATTATTTTTCAAGAAATATATGAAACATTAAAAATTTAGAAAAATGTGCTAAAATGGTATTTTATTGCATATTTCGACGTTTTATAGTGGTTTGAGTGGTTCTCTGATAAAACTCATTTTAGCTAAAATACTTAGATTCAAACTTTTAAATAGAATTTCTACTGCAATTGAAATTTTCTACTGCAATTGAAATTTATGGAAAAGTAAGGAAATTTTATATTTTTTAGAGGCTTACTCATATATATTTTATCTAAAAATAGTTTTTCAGAAACCTTGAAATGCTTGAATCGTCAAAATGCATAAAATAAGTTTTATAGCATTTTAATATTTAATTATTTCATTTTTAAAATACTTAAAATCTAAAAATCAATATTATATAATATTTATATTATTTTCAAAAATACATGAAACATAAAATTAGAAAATGTGTAAATGGTATTTTATTGCATATTTCACGTTTTAGAGCGGTTTGAGTGCTTTCTGACAAAACTCATTTTTAGCTAAAATACTTAGATTATCAAACTTTAAATAGAATTTCACTGCAATTGAAATTTATGGAAAGAAATTTTTTTTTTTAGGAGCTTACAAGTATATTTATCTAAAAAAGTTTTTCAGAAAATCCTGAAAATGCCTTGAATCGTCAAAATGAATAAAATAACTTTTATACATTTTTGAATATTAAAATTATTTACATATTTTTAAAATACCTTTAAAATTAAAATCAATTTATTAATATTTAATTATTTTAAAAATACATGAAAATTAAAATTAGAAAATTGTAAATTATTTTATTGCATATTTGACGTTTTAGAGCGGTTTGAGTGCTTTTCTGACAAACTCATTTTTAGCTAAAATACTTAGATTATCAAACTTTAATAGAATTTCTATGCAATTGAAATTTATGGAAGTAGAAATTATGATTTTTTGAGGAGGTTATAGTATATTTTATCTAAAATAGTTTTTCAGAAAATCAAAATAATCGTCAAATGCAATAAAATAACGTTTTATACATTTAAATTTATAATTATTTACATATTTAAAACTTTAAAAATCTAAAATCAAGTTATTTAATATTTCATATTATTTTTCAAATACATGAAACATTAATTAAAATGTAAGTATTTTATGCATATTTCGACGTTTTAGAGCGGTTTGAGTGCTTTCGACAAACTATTTAGCAAAATACTTAATTATCAAACTTAAAAGAATTTCACTGCAATTAAATTATGGAAGTAGAAATTTTATATTTTTTGAGTTATAGGTATATTTATCTAAAATATTTTAGAAAACTGAAATCCTTAATGTAAAAATGAATAAATAACGTTTTATACATTTTAATATTTATAAATTATTTAATATTTTTAAATACCTTAAATTAAAATCAGTATTTTCAATATTTCATATTATTTCAAATACATGAAAATTAAAATTAAGAAATGTGTAATGGTATTTATTGCATATTTCACGTTTTAGAGGGTTGAGTTTTTCACAAACTCTTTTAGCTAAAATATTAGATTATCAAACTTAAAGAATTTCTACTGAATTGAAATTATGAAGAATGGGCAATATTTATAATATTTTAATTATTTATAATATTATAATTTTTAATACTTTAAATTAAACAAAAATTTATATTTAAATAATGAAAATAAAATAAAATGTGTAATGGTATTTTATTGCATATTTCACGTTTAGAGCGGTTTGAGGCTTAAAACCATTTGTAATACTAGATTCAAACTTTAAATAAATTTCATGATAAATTTATGGAAAAAATAATGAAACATTAAAATCTAAGAAAAATTGCTAAATGGTATTTTATTGATATTTCGACGTTTTAGAGCGTTTGAGTGTTTTCTGACAAAACTCATTTTTAGCTAAATACTTAGATTATCAAACTTTTAAATAGAATTTCTACTGCAATTGAAATTATGGGAAAAGTAAGCGAATTTTATTTTTTTTGAGGAGCTTCTCATAGTATATTTTATCTAAAAATAGTTTTTCAGAAAACCTTGAAAATGCCTTGAATCGTCAAAAATGGTAAAATAACGTTTTATAGCATTTTAATATTATAAATTATTTACATATTTTTAAAATACCTTTAAAAATCTAAAAATCAATTTATTATACAATATTTCATATTATTTTTCAAAAATACATGAAACATTAAAAATTTAGAAAAATGTGCTAAAATGGTATTTTATTGCATATTTCGACGTTTTAGAGCGGTTTGAGTGCTTTTCTGACACAACTCCTTTTTTAGATAAAATACTTAGATTATCAAACTTTTAAATAGAATTTCTACTGCAATTGAAATTTATGGGAAAAGTAAGCGAAATATCATGATTTTTTTTGAGGAGGCTTACTCATAGGTATATTTTATCTAAAATAAATAGTTTTTCAGAAAATCCTTGAAAATGCCTTGAATCGTCAAAAAATGCAATAAAATAACGTTTTATAGCATTTTTGAATATTTATAAATTATTTACATATTTTTTAAAAATACTTTAAAAATCTACAAAAATCAATGTTATTTTACAATATTTCATATTATTTTTCAAAAAAATACATGAAACAATAAAATCTAAGAAAAATGTGCTAAAATGGTATTTTATTGCATATTTCGACGTTTTAGAGCGGTTTGAGTGCTTTTCTGACAAAACTAATATTTTAGCTAAAATACTTAGATTATCAAACTTTTAAATAGAATTTCTACTGTGTGAGACCTGTACCCACTCGGCCTGAGGTACCCCAGCAAGTGAGCCCGTCTCCTGTATTATCCCAGTGCTTAACAAAATAGGGAATAGCATAAGAAGGTACAAATAAAAATGGGAACTATGGCTGTCGTTTACTTAATAACATAAAGAACGAGAATACATTATATCCTGACGGAGAATTACATACAATAACCATTGACCTATGAGACTTATTACCAGGGGGAAGGGTAGATGTTATCAGTAACACGGACTTATACTCACTCATAATTCACCAACCAGCTGACCCGAGATTCGCAACGCGTGGCCCACTGCACACCCGCTGTCCAGAGACCTCCTCACTGGACCTGTCACCCACCTCTCTGTCTCCTCTAGTCGTTTTCATGACCTTATATGGTGCTCAAAGCATCCCCCTTTCCCATAAGGTGTTGACCACGTGTTACGACCTGACGCCAGGCAAGAACAAAAGATCTGAGGCTTAAGTATGGAGGCGTGGCTGACAGCTATTTGCCAAGGTAAGGTGTGGGTAATTAGCTGGACCTGACAACCACACTGACTACATCACATCCTCCTTTCCCCCCGGTTTAAAATATCTGAGAACTAGGACAATTTGTCCTAAGTTATTAGACTATTTTAATCCTAAACCCTTAATTATATTACAATACAAAGACAAAATTACACATAACATAATATAAAAGTATACAACTACATATATTTCCGTCAGCCTTCTCAACTACCACAAGGCAGCATAATCAGTACAC
The DNA here is from genome assembly GCA_009830355.1 of Cherax destructor. Lineage (NCBI taxonomy): Eukaryota > Metazoa > Arthropoda > Malacostraca > Decapoda > Parastacidae > Cherax > Cherax destructor. The sequence goes on from WNWK01056922.1 coordinate 7,497, forward strand.
CTCGCAGGTGACCAGCATAACAGTTGCTCTCTGGTGCAAAGCCTCCTTACCCGTCATTTCTCCTTAAAACTAAATATCTGGCTCCAGTGCCTTCCCTACTTCTACTAGAAATGCACTAGCCGGTGCTAGTCACCCTCGCACGTTAACCATTGGGCCAAACCTCTCTAGGCTTCTTTGGCGTGGAAAACTGCTCCAACGGGTTGCATTCTTTCAAGTAACTGCAACTGGACCACATCACGACCACCAAGGTCGTATGTTAACACACTTCACATACACACTTCAACTTCTGAAAATCGAGATAGGGCAAGCATCGCAGCTAAGACCCACCATTATCCTATGCCACTACTAGGATTCACTGGCCTCATAAAACAAGGTAGCCATGAGCACTTGACGTTTCCAAGGTCACCTTATTCCACACAGGTAACACTAACACTTCTGGCAAGTCAAAGTAGGCTGGGAACATCTCACACTCTTAATTGTCTCTCATAGCTGGCAGGACATCCCCCATACTGGTCGTACAGGGTGGCCAGCATGACAGCATACACCTCCATACCACCCATGGCAGCACGCTGGTCCCAGCAGCCGGAGTCCATCCCCACGGCTCGCGTCCTTCCACATCTCCGAGGATGGCAGCTCCTTCATAGTAGATTCTCCTGTCCTGGCACACCAGACAGAATCCCTCATACTCCACTGCAGCATCACCGCCATCATCTCCTCCCGAGCTAGGCAGCATCGCAGCATCACAGCACCGCCACAGCATCGCAGCACGGCTACAGCATCGCAGCACGGCTATAGCATTGCAGCACGGCCCCAGCATCGCAGCATGGCCATAGCATCACAGCACGACCACAGCATCTCAGCGTCACAGCACGGCAGGCAGCAGCACCAGCCAGTCTCAGCATAGCAGACAGCATCAGACAGCCTCGTCTCAGTAAACCGCAGCATCATCAGCAGCCGACATCAGCAGTAGCAGACTAGGGTCAGATGCTCAATGTGAGGTGAGGTCACTTCTGGTCATTAACAGAGGTGCGGTCACTCATCCCTGGCAACTGCGGGTAACTTGCGGTCAGTGGGTGATGGTCACAGGGTGGGTGACACCCACTACAATGGATGACAGACCAGGGCAGCAATACAGCAACTGGAGCACATCAGCTGGATGACTGGGCACATCAGCTGGGTGACTGGACACATCAGCTGGGTGACCATGAGAGCCAGCTCTTCAATGGGTGACAGTTGTGGATGATTCTTCCAAGGCGGGCTGGGTGACTGGGTGACTTCTCGTTTCTCTGTAAATATTCTTTATTATTTTCCTCTCAGAGCATTGTAAATGATTCAGATTTATATCATTGAATATCTCATCCATTTTACTTTGGTTCAGGGGGGGAGCGGCAGGTGTCATTACCCTATCTGGGACTCTGGTATTAAGCGCTCCACATTGTTGACCGTGGGCAGGTAGCTTAACGGGGTCAGGTTCAACAATTAAGTCTTTGGAGATAATCTCAGCTGATGTTAACCTTCTTCCATTCTTGAATCTTAACGTTTTGCTTGTCAGATTTATTACTGGTATTAGGATATTTCTTTTCTCAGAAACCAGGGCTAGATGATGAGGCACCAGGAAGGACTCTAGCTTCCCAGCTAATTGTAGGATACTTCCTGGTTCTACCTTCCTTCCAACTGAACCTTTAATGAACTTGAATGTATTTGGTGGGCATACTTGGTTATATAATACATGAACTGTACAGTCTGCGTCTGAACACTTCACATTAGATAACTGCACTTCGAAAAGTGATTTAGATGGTGTCTTGAATAATTTATTACTCCTACTCATAGAAGCTACTATTGAGGGATGTTCTACGAACCTTATTGGAAAGGAAGCCTCATTCAGTCTCAGCCGACTGGTTCCCCTTCCTTTGCCATATGACAAGAGGAAGTCAAACCTTCTGAGAAAATCCATACCTAAGAGTAAATCCCCTGGAAACCTTACTCCAGACACTACTAAACAAGCGTGAACTTTATAACTTTCACCCAGTTCAAAGTATAGGTCTGTTTGTCCCTTAACATTAATATCATTACCATTTACCGCAGTAATATCTTTCTTAGCTTTACTTATCTTACAACCTCTCCAGTTATTACAAACCTCTTGCTTAATTATTGACACCTGGCTTCCCGTATCAATGAAAGCTACCAATTTTTTTCCATTTACTCTTATTTTGATCATAGGTCTTCCATCATTGGTAACAAGGTTATCAGACCTATCTTAATCCCCTAAAAGCCAAAGGTAATTGATTTTTTCGCTTCCCCCAGAGTTCCTCTGTAATTTCTAAATCATTATGAAAGTATTGGTTTGGAAATAGAGTAGTTGATAGTGGAACAGTCTCCCTAGTAGGGTTATTGGGCGGACCTTGGGTAGTTTCAAATTTAGGTTGGATAAATTCATGAGTGAGGGGGGTTGGTTTGAGTGGGACCCCGCATATGAGTGAATGGAATTGTCAAAGCTTATTTCTTGGGTAGCATTGAAAATTGGATTGAGCAAGTGTTCTGTTAGTGGGGCGGATTTGAAGGGCCTGCCCCAGGGGCCAACAGGCCTGCTGCTTCCCCCCTTTTTTATGTTCTTATGATTTGAAGGGCCTGCCTTATGGGCCAACAGGCCTGGTGCAGTGTTCCTCCTTTCTTATGTTTTTAAGGGGTTGTGAAAGGGCCCCGCCAGTATGGGCCAACAGGCCTGGGGCAGTGTTCCCCCTTTCTTTTGTTCTTATGATAGCATCCCCAGTTGATGTAAAATTTTCCAGCTGCAAATTCGTGCTGCAAACCTCCCCTTCCCCCCGCATCACAAAAGGGTTTTTGGCAAATTATAAACCCCCCCATAAGCATGTTGCAGTAGACATTGCCATTCCTCAAACCAGGATAGGTTCTTTCAATCTTAAAATGTCCCGTTTGGGTGAACCTTTTTTAGCTGACAGGAGGGAATTCATTTTGGTCTTCTACTGGTGCATCCCGTCTACTTTAAAGGGTTTAACGTGTTTTGCATTCAGAGATGCTCGTCTGCAAATCACTGTTGTAAACATGGGTTTTTTGAGTTACTGTCACCTTCCTGTCAGTTGGAACCAGTCCCGGCCACTTTCCTCTGAACTCTCTCATTAACAAGGCGTTTTCTATATCCGCTCACTGGATGTTTTGTGTTCTTCACACCATTCTCTGCGAACTCTAGAGACTGTTTGGGGAATATCCCAGGAGATCAACAGTTTCTGGGTGCCAAACCACCTCGTTTGGGACCTACAATTATTCCACGGTCAATCACTTAGATCACATTTCTTCCCCCTTCTGCTGTTTGTTCTGAATAACAACTAAACTCCTTGACCATGTATGCATGCAACTGAGAATC
>WNWK01056923.1:0-10878 GCA_009830355.1 Cherax destructor
GATTCTAAAACAGGGGGTTTTTTGGGGATATCCTCAGGCCCTTTTTTTTTTTTACCATCTTCCACTTATACACTTCAGTCATCCCCCATCTTCCTTTCCCCTTCAGTCATGTCCATCTTCCATATACATTAAGTCATGCCCATTTCCCATACCTTCAGTCATGCCCATATTCCACTTATACATTAAATGTCCCATCCCATATCTTTGATGTCCCATTTCCCCACTTATACATTCAGTCATCCCCCATCTTCCATTACCCCCTTTCAGTCATGTCCCATCTTCCATTATACTTTTCAGTCATCCCCATCTTCCACTTATCCTTCAGTCATGTCCCATCTTCCACTTATACACTTCAGTCATGTTTTCCCCTCATTCTTCGTCTTGAAGAGAATGTAGTTTAAATTTTTCAATCTTTTTCGTATGGAAGATTTCTTATCTATGTATTAATTTTGTCATTCTTTTGAATGTTCTCTAACAATTTTATATCATTCTATAATATGTTGACCAGAACTGAGCTGCATAATCTAAGGGGGGCCTTACTAATGTGTAGAGCTGTGAAACCCCTCTGGACTCCTGTTCCACTTCTTGAAAAAAACCCCGAAACGCTTTATTACGTACATAGGCATTGCTGTCTTGGTTTCGGTTCTTTTTTATATAACTCCTAAGTTCTATATTATTTAGTCTATTATAAGTGCTAGATTTTTTAATGAGCTTGAACTGTTGGTTTTGTTTTTTTTTCCCTTCCCCCCCCCCCCCCTTTGGTATTGACATGATTACCCAATCATTGACATGATTACCCCCTTAAATTTTTTCTTAGAAGGAATGAAGGGTTTTTTTCCCTATACCTACTGATGTTTTTTTGATCATCCCCCTTTTTGTGTGGACTCTAATTCCTTTTCTTTTAAGGTAAATTTTTCTAAACCCTTTTTGGGTCGCTAGGGGTTTTTCTTCCTGTTCTTGTAATCTTTACATGGAATATTGGATTGTCCTTCTTCCCACTATTGATGTACGTCCATCCTCTGGCCCCATGTAGATGACTTTTGCTTTTGGCCTCATGACTTTCTCTTCCAACCTTTTCTTGATCCTTAATAATCTTGCCCTTCCATTGGGTTTAAAGCGATTGGGAATCAATTTTTGTTTCCCTTTCCTTTTATGTTCATGTCCCCCGCTCAGTTACAGGTTTTCCCCTTTCCGTTCCACAAGCCTATGCACAGTGGCATGTACATTCACTACTTTTTCATGCTTCATCTGTCAAGAAAAGTTTCTTATCTCCCTCTTTCCCCTCTTCCATCTGTGATCCTCAGTTCCTTGAAGCAAAAATTTTCCCCTCTTCATAATTTTTCCCCGGGGGCCCCCCCTTCCCCCTTTTATAGACTCTGCTTTCCTCGTGCCAAAGGCTTTCTTCTCCAAAACCCCTCTCCCTGGGAACCCCAGTCCCCCCTTTCCCCACATCTCGTTTTCTAATTCAGCAATCTCCCCCGTTCCAGTCATTACCTTTTCAGACTAACACTCCACTAATCTAGTTCTTTTCCCCCCTCTATAGATTCCCCCGGTGTCTCCTGTTTCTTGTTTAAAAGGAGGATAAGAAAATCCCCTTTAAACGTTTTTTAATGTGGATATTGATTCATAAATGACCCCCACCTTTTATGCGACTATAAATTTTTTTTCCCCCCCAAAGGGGGTTCCCCTTTTTTTTGTCCATTTCGGATCACTGTATTCGATCTCTTTTTTTTTTTTATGGAATAAATGTTCTTGGGGCAGCATGAAATGTTCAGAAAACTGTCATACTGATAGTTCTCTTCTTCCCCCCGTCCCCAAAGGTGTTCCTGCCCAATGTAATTCAAGGGGAAAACCGGGGCGATGGTCGGGGGTGCCAAGTTGCTCTGTAATCTCTAGATTATTAAGAAGGTTATTTCCTTGTTTGTTCTGTCACATAATGCTATAAAAACAATCTTGAACTACCTCCAAAAACATTTGACTAAGATTCCAGTCAAAATTTTAACTAATTTGACAAAGTTATCTTGCCTTGGGAAAACAAAATTTCTTCCCAGTGTGGGCCCCCTTTGGCCCCCATAAAATTTGGGGGTGGTAAATCCGCCAAAATTTAATTTTCACTCCCGAAAATTCTACCAGACTGTGTGTGTGTTTTTTCAGTCTCTATACCCGCTGTTATGCCGCACTTTAATGTTCTGGCAAATATACCACCCCACCTCCATTCCTGTTACTTATATCAACGGGGAACAATTTTTAAACCCCCGACTGTGACATTCAGCATGCCTGATTCTTCATGAAAACCAAGCCCCGTTATGACAAATACGTCATTGTTACGAACTTGTAACTCGTCCATCTTGTTTTGGGGCCACCACTATTTGATAAGGATACGAACCTGTGCCAAGCAGGGCAGACAGTGCCACAGCGTCAAGGATCAGACAGTGCCACAGCAGTGCCAAAACAGTTTCAGGCAGTACCACAGGAAGGCCCCAAAAAAAAGGAAAAAACAGTTCCCCCGCAATGCCAGTGCCAAAACAGTGCCGGCAGTGCCCGTGTACCAGTGCCAAGCAGTGTCAGACAGTGTCAACAGGTCACAGCAGTTCAACAGTACCAAAGCGTTCCAAAATTTTCCGAGCGTTAGGTATGCCAACTTCCCCAAAAAGTGAAAAAACAGTTCCAGTGCCACATCAGTTCAGACAGTGTCACGCAGGCTAGACAGTGTAAAAAAAAATTCCAGACAGTGCAAAAATTTCCAGTGAGCAGTTCCAGGGTGAAAGCGTTCAGACAGCCCCCCCCAAAATTACTAGTGTCACACAGTACCAGACGGGGACACAATTCCAGACAGTGTCACCCCGTTACGGGGAAGGGTTTGATAGGCCCCGCAGTGGACAGTGCCCCCTGCGGGAAAAACAGTTTTAGACAGTGCCACCGTATTCCCCGACATGCAAAAACAATCTAGACAGTGTCAGAGCAGGCAGTGCCAAAAAGCAGACAGTCAACTTTTCCCCGAGTTAACCACCCCCCCCCCTCTCCCCCCCACTCTTTCCTCTCTTACTCTCTCTCTCACTCATACGGGGGAAAATTGCCAAACATCCCAAAACTAAAAATTAGTGTTCCAGCCAGTAAGACCCCCGTATGACTGAAAAAAAAATCTTGCAGTGAACCACTGATATCCAAGTCTTACAGTGGATCTCCTTCAAGGATCACAACACTATCATTAGGATAAAAGAACTTTAAAACTTGAGATGTCAAGAATAATGATCCTGTTTAAAATCACTTTTCTTTTAGCGGGGTACTCCCTCTATCTCTCCTCTTAATTTTTCACTCTCTCTCTCATTCATATATATATATATATATATATATATATATATATATATATATATATGTCTGCCGTTTAAAAGGTAAAATTGGAAAATTGGTAAGAACTCTTTTTAAAATTAAGTCCTTTCTAAAATTTTCTCTAATACGTTTGAAGATATATTTTTTATTTATGTTAATAAAAAAATTTAAATTTTTTTGCAAAAAAAATTTTTTACAAAACTTACCTAACCTTATTATAACAAGCGCAATTTTTTTCCCAAATAAATTTTTTTTTGGATAGTTTGAAAATTTTAAAAGTAATTAAAAACACAAAAAAATTTTTTTTTTTGTTAGGTTCAGAATGTTTTTTTAAAATTATTATAAAAAATTTTCGCTTTTTTTTATATAGCAAGAGGGTTGCTAAAGGAAAAATTTGTTTTTTTTCCCAACCCACGACATATATATATATATATTTTTTATTGAAACCCACGAACGGGGGGTATTGATCAAAAAAAATTGGGCTACCCGGGGGATTAAACCCGGGGCGTTTTTCCCCGTCGGGGGTGGGCGAAAAAAAAACCCAACCCGGGGGACCGGGGAATCCCAAAAAACCAACCCCAGCAGGCGGGGTTTTTTCACTGATCCGAGGAATACGGTGGTGTGGTGTTTGACTTTTCATTCTTCACGAGAGGGGAAAAAATTAGCCAAAATCCACCCCCCCGGAATGTCCTAAAAAAAGGAAAAAATCCTAGCTCTGCTAGGTTTTGGTTCTTGTAAATTCGGGGCCCCTCGGGTTAGAGGTTTAGTTTTCGCTCACCATGAAAAAAACAAAATTTTTAATTTTAGGTACATGTTGAATATATATAAAATTTAAAATATCTCACTTTTTCTCCCAAAACACCCTTCTCTTCCCCCCTCTCTCTCTCTCTCTCTCTCTCTCTCTCTCTCTCTCCCCCCCCCAGTAGACAATAGGGGAAGACAGGACGGGTTCATCTGGTCTGGAGACACAGATCAATCCGGGCCAAAAGTTTTAGCCCCCGGGGAACGACTTTCTAAGTCGGGGGGTTCAGGTCTGAGATTTCCGGGGTTCCCCTGAGTTAGGCCCCCCCCAAGCCCCCCTCTCGGTCTTTATCACGTCACAGTTAAAAAAGGTCCAGGACCAACTGAAAACACCTAAAAGACCCAAGACCCAAAAGGGTTTTAATTTTGGGGTAACCGGGGGATTGGGTTTTAGTCGGGGGATTGTGGTAGCCGGGGATTTTGGGGAGTCGGGGGATTGGGGGCCAGGATATTGGGTTTTCCCTTTTTTGAGTCAGGGGGTAGGGGGGTTTGGGTAAAGGGTTTGGGGGGTAGCCGGGGGGTTTTGGTAGCCAGGGTATTGTGGAGCCAGGGTATTGTGGTAGCCAGGGTTTTTAGCCAGGGTATTTGGTACCCCGGTTTTGGTAGCCAGGATTGGGAGTAGCCAGGGTATTGTGGAACCCGGATTGTGGGGGCCAAGGGATTGTGGTACCCCCGGGGATTGGGTGGGGAGGGGGGATTGTGGAGCCAGGTTTTGTGGTAGGGGTTTTTTGTGGTGAAAGGTATTGTGGTTTGGAGGGTATTGTAGAAAAAAAAGGGGTATTGTGGTAAGGTTTGGGGAAAAAGGGGGATTGTGGAAATAGGTTTTTTGGTAGCCAGTATATTGCGGGAGTAGCCAGGGTTTGGGTTTTCCGGGGGGTTTTGGGGTTTTGCCAGGATATTGTGGTAGCCGGGGTTTGGGGGGGTAGCCAGGGTATTGGGACCCCCAAATTTGGGGGACCCCGGGAAAGGGGGGGCCCGGGGGTTGGGGTATGGGGTTTGGGGGGACCCGGGTATTGGGGGAGCCAGGGTATTGGGGTACCCGGGGGATTGTGGTAGCCAAAATATTGTGGTAGAAAAGGGTTTTTGGTAAAAAGTATTGTAAAAAAGGATATTGTGGGAGCCAGGGATTGGGCCGGGTTTTTCTGTGTGGGGATTGTGGGAGCCGGGGGTTTTTTGGAGGGGTTTGTGGAGCCAGGGTTTTGGTGGGGCCCGGGCATTGTGGTCCCAAAAGTATTGTGGTAGTAAAAGGGATTGGGGAGCCAGGGTAGTGGTAGCCAGGGTATTGTGGTAGCCAGGTTTTTGTGGAGCCAGAGAAGGGGAGTCAGGGTATTGTGGGAGCCAGGATACTGTGGCCAGGGTATTGTGGTGGGGGCCACTGTTTCTTAATCTATTTAAGGGAAAAAACTAACGGGGTGCAAAAGGGTTGCAACAGTTGATGAGACACTGTTGTTCCCCTCATGGTCCTGGGGACCATTAGTGTAGGTTTCCCCCAAAGGGTCACCCCAGCGGTTTTTGTGGCATGAACGTCACCCCACATGCACATGTGTTACCAAATTTTTCCCCACAGACACGTGTGTTTGAAATAAGAATAATGTAGGTGTGTCATGGCCCCGGAGCTGATTCAAACACACACACACACACTCAATGAAGGATGGACACCAAAGCTGATGGAATTACAAAAAAAAAGGGGGAAAGGGCAGGAAAGAATCACTTGGGGACCCCCGGACATCATAACACTCACAGAGACAAAGTTCACGGGAAGTGATAACAGACGCTGTTTTCCCCCTCTGGATATCAGATCCTGGGGGGAAAACAGAGGAAACAGAGGGGGAGGAGGGTTGCACTGCTCTTTTAAAAAACAATAGTTTTTTAGGAGATGGGAAAAATAGTCACAGGTGTATTGGACAACTACATGGGGAAAAAAAATTAAAAGGGGGAAAAGGGTTTAGAAACATTAAAAGGGGTTGGGGCAAAAAAATTACCCCGGGGGAAGTAAAAAAAATTTGGGTTTTAAAAAGATTAAAAATTAAAAAACAAAAAAAGGAATTTTTAAATTTTTCTTTTTTTTAGTGTTAGCTTTCATAACGTTTTTTCGTGGGCCCGGGGCTCTATACGTTACACCAGGGGGGCCCCCAACCCCCCCCTTCCCAGTTATCCCCATTGATAACTGAGGGTTTTTTCCCAAAATTTTCCGGGGCACCCCAAAATTTGGGAAATTTTCGGGAAGGGCCCCCGAAAAATTTTCCGAAAATTTTGGGTTTTGATAAATTTTCCCGAATTTAGAAAAAAATTTAAAAAGGTCATTTTTGATTTAAGAATCTAAAAATTTTAAATGAACATCAATATAGCAAAGGGGGGTGGGAGGCATTGGCGGATGGAGATAAGGTGTTTTTTTTAAAAACCCAAAATAAAACAATATTCAAATCTGTGTGTTTGTATCTAAAGAACAGATAAAAATAACCCTTTTTTATTCATATATGGGTTATATTAAACTGCTTAAGCACTTATCACCGCAAATTAGATACATTGGAAGAATAACTTTTTTCAAATAAAGACACAACGAGTAGTACCATTACAACGAGTGATTTTGATGCTTTTAAAAAAAGATGAAACTAAATTATCGAATGAAGGAATTTTTTTGATGCTGGATGTGAGTATTCCGAATATTTGGGGATATCCCCAATGTTGATTGAGACTTAATTGCACTCACCATCATGGGCGATTATGACAATTAACCGATAAAAGTATAAATAAATTTTTTAAAAAAAATTATGGATCGATAAATTATTCTTAAAGCAAATTGCATTAAATTCAAGTATGGGGAAAAAACCAACAGGGTGGAGTATCTTTAAAAAAGACATTATTTAAATCATATTTCCCCCCTCGAATCAAACGCAGTTGATCGCAGAAACCCCTTGGGTCAAAAATCCCCCGATAAATTATTTATTATATTAGTTGACATGAAGTCATATGATGGAGGATATAATTTAACCATTATATTTTCAACATGAAGATTTAACGTATTTCAAAAAGTTAATTCAGAAATGATTCTTATGAGAAATTTAAATTTTTTGGGTTAGACAAGATAAAAAAATCAGCCACTGCTGTTTGGTTACAGTTTTAGGGCCTTTAAAAACTTATTTTGGGGGTGTGATTTACGGCCCCCAAATCTTGATAGGGAGTGCAGAAAATTTTTTGGATAAATTCAAAAGGACACATATGAAAATGTTGTGCTAATGGAGTTTTTAATTTTTCTTGACTGGAGAAAGACGGAAATTTAGAGTCAAGATTTCGATACGATTCAGGATTTTTTTTAAAAGTTTGACAGAACCAACTAGAGGAAATAACCTGCAGACTTGGTTCGCCACGGGAATCGCTAATTAATAATCTTATTAATTATGAGCTTGGGGGAAAGATCACAAATCATAGTTTTAATATATCAGGAATTCCCCCAATAATTGCAATCGTTCTGTCCTGATTCCCCTGGGTGATTTCAGGGCTGAAAAATTACCTGGGTGGGGGAAGGGGAAAGCCCCACAGTGGGTCAGGTAGGTGGTGATTGCCAATATGACGTTTTTCGAGAATAGTTCTAGCTGCTCAGACAATTTTTTCCCCAATAGGAAATCAGATCAAAAAAAAATGATCCAAAAAGGGGTGAACAATATTAAAACATCTCATTGGTAAAAAAAAGGCATATAAAGGGGAATCAAAAGAGGAGGGGGGCAATTAAAATCAATTATTCGTTAAAAAAAGAAAAAAAAAGGGGAAAAAAAAAAGAAAAAAAAAGACTATGGGGTTAAAAAGGAAGAGAATCGAAGCCCCCAACCCCAAAAAATTTTTTAGGAAACAAAATAAGATTAGGGACAAGATAGGCCCCTCAAAGTTATCAGGTGTCGTCAGTGATAAGGAAATGTGTAAATTTTTTTAAAATTATTTCTCAGTTTTTAAGTTACTACATATTCCAGAAATGATAAATTATGTAGAACAGGACAAGTAAACTATACACGATTGGTCAAGACATGGTCCTTAGACAAATAGATAAATTAAAAAACCAACAAATCCCCAGGCCCGATGAACTGTTGCATGGGTTCAAAGGAAGAAAGAGGAGCTTGCAAACCTGGCTAATCTTTTCAACATATCACTCAAACTGGCATGGTGCCAGAAAAGGGGAAAAATTCAAATGAAACCTATTTTCAAAGCAGGAGACAGGTCCTTATTCGAACTATAACCAAAAACCCCAACCTCCATAATGGGAAAATTTATGGAATCAATAATAGCCGGGAATTCAGCCATCTTGAAAAGCATAAATTAATCAATGAATCCACCGGTTTTAAAAAAAGGCGTTCCTCCCCTTCAAATTTAATAACTTTTTCACTAAGGTATTTGAGGGGGTAGATCATGGTAATGAATATGATGTTTGATATGGACTTCAGAAAGGGTTTTTTTATGAGTCCCACATCAGAGACTATTGGGGAAAATTAACACACGGAATAGGGGGAAAAATTTTTTTTCCTGGGGGCAGGGAAAAAAGGGCAGAGAGTTTATAAAGGGGGGAAACAAGTAAGTGAAAAGGGGTGTTCCACGGGGGCGGGGGCCTTTTGTTCAAATCTACAAAACAAAATGGGGAATAAATGACATAAGAAAATTTGCAAGACACCAAATAGGCAGCCCCAATTATTCAAATGAGGACATTAGAGCACCCAGAAGATTTGAATAGACTGATGAAAGGGGGCTGAGAAGTAAAAAGCAGTTTAATATAGATAAAGAAAAGTTCTAAATATTGACAGACAAAACCATGCCACATATAAACTAAATAATGTAATTTTAAATACTACTGATTGCGAAAAGGATTTAGGAGTTCTGGACAGTAATCTAAAACCAAAGCCACAGTGATAATGTTCCAATAAAGGAAAGAACCCTTTGGGTTTTATATCAAGAAGCATAAATAATAGGGGTCCTCAGGTTGTTCTTCCTCTATATATCCTTTTTGGGGCCCATCATTATGCTCCGTTTTGGTCAGATTACAGAATGGATATAAACTCTGGAAAAGTACAAAGGAGGATGACTAAGGATTCCATGTATCAGAAATTTCCCATGGGGGTAGACTGGGGGGCCCGAATCATTCTAGAAAGACTGAATTGTGGGGATATGATTGAGGTGTATAAATGGAAAACGGGGAAAAATAAAGGTGATGTAAAAAGCGTTAAAAAAATCTAGTATTGACAGATTTAAAAGGCTTTAAGTTGATAAATTCAATTAGGAAGGATATAGGAAAGCATTTTTGGAAATAGAGTTTCGATGAGTGGAACAAACTCCGAGTACAGTTATAGAGGTTAAAAGTTGTGTAGTTTTAAAAAAAGGTAGATAAATATATGAGTGTGGGGTGGGTGGAGTTGGGGCCTGACTAGTTTGTCACATGTCAGAGCCTTCCTTCCAAGGGATGTAACCAAAACCCGGCGGGCGGGGTTTGGCTTAACCGGTAGACTTGGATTGCTCGCAGGGGCCCCCTAGGCCGCGCAGTTTCCCTTTTTTTTATGTTTTATATTGATGTAATTCCCCCAGGGAAAGGGTTTTATTACGCAACCTTAAATCTCTGGGTTTGAAGACTGACCCTTTGTTTATAAGACCTTTTTGAAGGAATATATTGGGGGTTTACCTGAAAGGGGAAAAGGGGGAAGAATGCCATAGCTTTTAGAAGAATGGTAATTTGAGAATAGTTATGTCGGTAACCCCAAAAAAATGAGAATATAATTTGTCTGATGTTTGAAACTAAGCGATTTAAATAAAAATGAAATAGATCAGTAATATTGATTGGGTATAGACCATGAATTGTGAAGAGATAAATATTGCCTTGAAGCATCATACGGGAAGATATCCAATATGGGGGTTTTGCAGCAAATGATATAACCGAAATTATTTGAGGGGAGAGGATAAGCCGGGGAAAATTTATCGTAAAAAAATTGAATGACCAAGATGAAAAATGGGCATTGGATTACTATATTTTGAATAAACTATGTTAATATGTAAAGTTTTGGAATGGATTTGGAACATTATACGAATATTAGAAAATAATATATAAGATAAAATTAATATATGGTATTAATCGGGATTCAGCATGAAAAAAACCGGGGGATATACGCCTATATTTTGTGTTAAATTAAAAATTATAATGTAAAGAAAATTTTACCGATTTATTTAAAGATTTTGTAGAAATACATTTGAATGATCAATATATTTTAAAAATATATGATCATTTTTAAATTGCCTCCATGTGCAAGTGTATTTTAATAAATCAATGTGGAAAATTTGAAATTTGTAAATATTGAAAATCGTACAGTGGATGCCCCGGAGGGGGGCATAGGTCTCAGCACTGGTAAAATGGGGGGACTGGGCCCCGGGTGGAAAAAAACCCAGTCCCCCATCACATCGGCCAACGATCTCGTTGTGCAAAAAGATTACGCCCCTAATTACCCTGGCCTTCGTCTTATTTACCATCAGGTTTTTGGCCCTGGGGGGAGCCTACCCAAGGGCAGGAAGCCTCCCCCCGCCCCTGTTGCTCCTGAAGTCTCAAAGCCATACAGCCGTCACAGCCAGTGTGCCTCTTCTCAGGGCCAGCGCCCCCCCAATTCAGTTCACTTCTCAGTGTCCTGCGCCCCAGGATTGGTGCGTCGGGGCTGCCCCCAAGGGCAGGGGGCCCCCCCCGACTCCTGGTGCTTTTCCCCCGCTCCGACAGTTTGGTCTCCTTCC
>WNWK01056924.1:0-10878 GCA_009830355.1 Cherax destructor
CCCTCCTTGGTGGGACAGCCAAACAGGCATTGCCAAAAGCAGAAGGTTGTGCCAGGATCCATTGTTTGCAGGAGCATCGTTGACTTTCTTCAAGAGGTCAGCGAATTTGCTGGCAGCTTCATGGCGAGCTGCTTTGGGGATGTGTCAGCGTCCTGGTGGATGTTAATTTGATTGCAGCTTTTAGGTCCTCTGTAGAGGTGAAGTCAGGGTGGCTGTCAGCTCTGTCTGCTGGGAGGGTCTGTTGGCTGTTCCCATTTGGAGCCCTCCTGGAGCCTAGACATCCATTGTGTGCACGGATGTTGCCAGTAGAGGATTGAGTGCACATTCCCTATGGCACACCTGGCAGATGCCTCGGGGACGGGTTCCAAGGCGTTGGCTCTGTCCTGGAGATTCCTGGGAACCCTGCACTTCTTGTGACATCGTGTGGGTGGGAGGGCGCCAGCTGTGGGGTACCGGGTGAAGGACAGCATGGATGCATGGGGGATGGGGGTGGGAGAGTAGTGAGCGGGAGTGTGAGTAATTCGTGAGGCACTAAACGGCAACACTCTTGGTCAGGAAGTCAGTAGGCCTAGACCAGGAATGGGGGTGAGGGAGTGGCCCTATATGTTCACTTAAGATGCACATTGCTAACTTTGCTAATTGTATCATTATATATATATATATATATATATATATATATATATATATATATATATATATATATATATATATATATATATATATATATATATATATATGTCGTGCCGATTAGGTAAAACTTGGGATTTTGGCTTAAATAGCAACGCTCACCTTGCCATATAAGACAAGTGAAAATTTGTGTATGCAATAATTTCGCCAAAATCATTCTGAACATAACGAAAAAAATATATTTAATTCTGTTCGTTTATTATTAAATTAATGTTAACGTATCTAAAATATATTTAGTTGGGTTAGGCTAAATTAAATTGCGCTTGTTGTAATAAGGTTAGGTAGGTTTTCAAAGTTTCTCTTCGTACAAAATTATAAATTCTTACATTAACATAAATGAAAAAAAAATATCTTTAAACGTATAAGAGAAAATTTTAGAAAGGACGTAATTTTAGATGAGTTCTTGCTAATTGACCAGTTTTACCTAATCGGCACGACATATATATATATATATATATATATATATATATATATATATATATATATATATATATATATATATATATATATATATATATATATATGTGCGATTGTAAAATTGATTGCTTAAATAGCAACGCTCATCTTGCCATATAAGACAAGCGAAAATTTGTGTATGCAATAATTTCGCCAAAATCATTCTGAACATAACGAAAAAAATATATTTCATTGTGTTTGTTTATTATTAAATTATTGTTAACGTATCTAAAATATATTTAGTTGGGTTAGGCTAAATTAAATTGCGCTTGTTGTAATAAGGTTAGGTAGGTTTTCAAAGTTTCTCTTGGTACAAAATTAAATTTTTTACATTAACATAAATGAAAAAATATATCTTTAAACGTATAGAGAAAATTTTAGAAAGGACTTAATTTTAGATGAGTTCTTGCTAATTGACCAGTTTTACCTAATCGGCACGACATATATATATATATATATATATATATATATATATATATATATATATATATATATATATATATATATATAGTCGTGCCGATTAGGTAAAACTGGTCAATTAGCAAGAACTCATCTAAAATTAAGTCCTTTCTAAAATTTTCTCTTATACGTTTAAAGATATATTTTTTTCATTTATGTTAATGTAAGAATTTAGAATTTTGTACCAAGAGAAACTTTGAAAACCTACCTAACCTTATCACAACAAGCGCAATTTAATTTAGCCTAACCCAACTAAATATATTTTAGATACGTTACCATTAATTTAATAATAAACAAACACAATGAAATATATTTTTCGTTATGTTCAGAATGATTTGGCGAAATTATTGCATACACAAATTTTCACTTTTCCTTTATGGCAAGAAGAGCGTTGCTATTTAAGCCTAAATCGCAAGTTTTACCTAATCGGCACGACAAAATATATATATATATATATATATATATATATATATATATATATATATATATATATATATATATATAAGCAACCATGAGGGAGTAGAATGATAGCTATAGGCCTTTCGTGTGGCACTCAACACATCATCAGGAGCATGCAAAATTGTATAAAAAGAGGAGGATGTCCACATAAGTACGTTCCCATAGGAAGTCTTCACATGGAGTGAGTGATTGAAGGAGGGACAGAGGGAGAGAGAATAGGGTACCAGAAGTGCCCCCAGGCACACCAGTACCCACAGCCAGAAGGATGAATATTATAGCATTAGAAAAATCCCACAAGCATTGATATTGCAATCGCCTAAACGAAATTAACGTGGTAACTTAACAAACAAAAATATATTATCAGTGATATAGAAGTCACTGGCAATTATATGGCAGCCACCCACGGGACCCATGGATGGGAGGCGAAGAAACGTTAATATTTAAAGGGTAGACTTCTAAAAGTAAATGGGGCTCATTAAAATAAACTCATTAAAAGAGAGAGGCATCTGTTAGAACAAGGACGAGAGCCAAGGTTAATTAACCCACATAATTCTGAGGCAAAATCTGGTTCAACCTTCAGAAACTGCAAGAAAAATAAATAAAAAATAGGCCCTAATTCCTCGGTCTGGCATTACATTTAAGACAGTCTAATGCATTTGTAAAATAGCCCAGTTTTAGACTGTGTACTGCTGCCTCAACTAAAAACGCATCTAATTTGAACAGCCCGTCACTGATGTTGTATAATGACTGCCTATCATGCTTAACAATTGCCGATTCTACAATATTCCTTTCAAGCCATGAGGAACAAGGGAAGAAGACCCTTGCTTCCCGCCAGTTTGCCGGGTTATTACAAGCTATAATATGGTTGAAAATCGCGTTCGACTCCTGTGCTATACGTATCGAATAAATGTGCTGGACATTCTCACCTCCAATGATTTTCCCGTTTGTTCCAAACTGGAGAGACTGCAACCGTTGCAACCGACTCTGTAGACACCACCAACACGTTGTTGGGGTACATTCTTTATGAGGATGTTTCTAACTGTCCGTGAATTTTTAAATACTACTTGTATATTAAATCTTCTAAGAGCATTCGGCGAGATAGATAAATTCTCGTTGTATGGGAGGACCAGCACATTCTTGGTCTGAGGTGTTATCCTAGGTTCTGTTCTATAATAAGGAGGTTATTCATTTTATCTTGGTAATCGGTTTCTTTCATAATTACAAATACCGATTACCAAGATAAAATGAATAACCTCCTAGATGATTTTTAAACCTATTCTAAACTTAGAAAGAATCCCTTAGAAACTGTTAACATCAATTTCAATAAAACAATAAAACATCTATTGAAGGGCAAAGATGAATTAATTAAAAAATTTACTTCCACTAATCCATCTTTACCTTATATGTATGGATTAATAAAAACACACAAACCTGGTAATCCTGTTAGACCAATTATTAGCTCTATAGTTTCAGTTTCTTATAAACTTTCTAAATGGCTTGTTGATATTTTGAGCCCAATTGTTGGAAAAATTTCTAATTTTAATGTTAAAAACAATTTAGATTTAGTTGATAAATTAAGCACCTTGACTGATTTAAATGATTTCAATATGGTTAGTTTTGATGTTACCTCCTTGTTTACAAAAGTTCCAGTTGATGATTTACTAAGTTTCTTATCTGAAGAACTGGTTAATTATGATTTACCATTGCCAGTTCCTACTATCATTAAACTTATTAAACTTTGTATTGTTGATGCAAAATTTGTATTTAATGATGAGTTTTACACTCAGAAGTTTGGTATGGCAATGGGAAATCCTCTTTCACCTGTTCTTAGTAACTTATATATGAAATTTTTCGAAACAAGATTGCTTAACACTATCCTTCCCAATAGAGCTAAGTGGTATAGATATGTTGATGATATTTTGTGCCTTATGCCTAAGAATGTAGACATAAACCATTTCCTTGTAAAATTAAATAGATTAGCTCATTCTATAAATTTTACTGTTGAATTCGAAGTAAATAACTCATTGCCCTTCCTAGATGTGTTTATTATTAAGGGTAACATTGATTTTAAATTCAAAATTTACAGAAAACCTAAAATAATTGTTCATATGTACACTATTACTCTTCACATCAAGATAGAGTTAAAGTGTCGGTTTTTTCTTCAATGTTTTTGAGAGCTTTACGTATTTGTAGTCTAGAGTTCATAGATGAAGAAATCTCTAAAATTTATGAAATAGCTAATGATTTAAAATACCCAAGAAACATAATTGATAAATCTTTTAAAATAGCTAGGAATACTTTTTACAATCCAAAAAGGGACAACCAACCTTATTCAACCAAAAATATGTTGGTTCTCCTTACCATGAAAACTTGGTTGATATGCCTTCCTTTCTTAAGAATTTTAATATCAAAGTTGTATTTAAAAATCTTGATACAGTAAAAAGACTTTTGATAAAAAAATCCCCCCAAAATGCTGACGGATGTCCATAACCCAAGCACTTATAAGTTAAATAACGTAGAACTTAGCCATACAGATTGCGAGAAGGACTTGGGGGTGATGGTAAGCAGCAACCTTAAACCAAGACAGCAATGCCTAAGCGTACGTAATAAGGCAAATAGATTACTGGGATTTATATCAAGAAGTGTTAGCAACAGAAGTCCAGAGGTTATATTACAGCTTTATACATCATTAGTAAGGCCTCACCTAGATTACGCAGCTCAGTTCTGGTCTCCATATTACAGAATGGACATGTCGTGCCGATTAGGTAAAACTTGCGATTTTGGCTTAAATAGCAACGCTCACCTTGCCATATAAGACAAGTGAAAATTTGTGTATGCAATAATTTCGCCAAAATCATTCTGAACCTAACGAAAAAAATACATTTCATTGTGTTTGTTTATTATTAAATTAATCTTAACGTATCTAAAATATATTTAGTTGGGTTAGGCTAAATTAAATTGCATTGTTGTAATAAGGTTAGGTAGGTTTTCAAAGTTTCTCTTGGTACAAAATTATAAATTCTTATATTAACATAAATGAAAAAAATATATCTTTAAACGTATAAGAGAAAATTTTAGAAAGGACTTAATTTTAGATGAGTTCTTGCTAATTGACCAGTTTTACCTAATCAGCACGACAGACATAAATTCGTTAGAAAACATTCAGCGTAGAATGACTAAATTAATACATAGCATTAGAAATCTTCCTTACGAAGAAAGATTGAAGACCCTTAAATTACATTCACTTGTAAGACGTAGAACTTAGCCATACAGATTGCGAGAAGGACTTGGGGGTGATGGTAAGCAGCAACCTTAAACCAAGACAGCAATGCCTAAGCGTACGTAATAAGGCAAATAGATTACTGGGATTTATATCAAGAAGTGTTAACAACAGAAGTCCAGAGGTTATATTACAGCTTTATACATCATTAGTAAGGCCTCACCTAGATTACGCAGCTCAGTTCTGGTCTCCATATTACAGAATGGACATAAATTCGTTAGAAAACATTCAGCGTAGAATGACTAAATTAATACATAGCATTAGAAATCTTCCTTACGAAGAAAGATTGAAGACCCTAAAATTACATTCACTTGTAAGACGTAGAATGAGGGAGACATGATCGAGGTATACAAGTGGAAAATGGGTATTAACAAAGGGGATATAAATAAGGTCTTGAGGATATCTCTCCAAGAGAGAACCCGCAATAATGGATTCAAGTTAGATAAGTTTAGATTTAGAAAGGATATAGGAAAGTATTGGTTTGGAAATAGGGTAGTTGATGAGTGGAACAGTCTGCCTAGTAGGGTTATTGAAGCTAGGACCTTGGGTAGTTTCAAATTTAGGTTGGATAAATTCATGAGTGAGAGGGGTTGGATTTGAGTGGGACTCGCGCATGAGTGGGTAGAATTGTCAAAGCTTATTTCTTGGGTAGCATTGAAAATTGGGTTGAGCAAATATTCTGTTAGTGGGACGGATTGTGAAGGACCTGCCTAGTATGGGCCAACAGGCCTGCTGCAGTGTTCCTCCTTTCTTATGTTCTTATGTTCTTATGTATACAAGTGGAGAATGGGTATTAACAAAGGGGATATAAATAAGGTCTTGAGGGTATCTCTCCAAGAGAGAACCCGCAATAATGGATTCAAGTTAGATAAGTTTAGATTTAGAAAGGATATAGGAAAGTATTGGTTTGGAAATAGGGTAGTTGATGAGTGGAACAGTCTGCCTTGTAGGGTTATTGAAGCAAGGACCTTGGGTAGTTTTAAATTTAGGTTGGATAAATTCATGAGTGAAAGGGGTTGGATTTGAGTGGGAATTGCACATGAGTAAATAAAATTATCAAAGCATATTTCTTGGGTAGCATTGAAAATTGGGTTGAGCAAATATTCTGTTAGTGGGATGGAATGTGAAGGACCTGCCTAGAATGGGCCAACAGGCCTGCTGCAGTGTTCCTCCTTTCTTATGTTCTTATGTTCTTATAAGATTCCCTGTAAAATATGCGATAAAGTTTATTATGGTCAAACTGGTAAAAGTCTTGAACTAAGATTAAAACAACATAAATATAGCATTAGAACTGGACAAGATTCTAATGCTCTATTTATTCATGTGAGAGACTTTAACCATCCAATTGATTTTCAAAATGCTGAGAAGGTTGTATCAAGCAAGTCCATAGTTGAGAGGAATATAATAGAATCATGTTTCATTAAAAGCAGTTTTGAAAATAATATGAATATTTCTTTTGGTTTATATAAATTGGATTCATTTATAATTAATAAAATTTGGGAAGAATTTAATGATAAATTGGACTAATCTTAATTCTTGGGAAGAGTTTCAGGTCCTTTCTTATGTTCCTCTTCACAGAGTCGTGAGATGTTACGCTACTGTGAGGTGTTGTCTTTGTTAGTGTGATGTGACTGTGAGGTGTATTCTGCCCCTTTATAAGCCTTCTTGTCATGTTTCCTTTTATAGTTCCTTGATTATGTGAGTAGTCACGAAAGCGCTTGGAATTCTTCTATTTTTTCATAGTGGTTGTCTTGCATATTTTGATATCACCTGTTTACTGTGATCTTTTTGCATATATATATATATATATATATATATATATATATATATATATATATATATATATATATATATATAGTATTTTAGTGGGCCTGAAGAAGATAAATTATGTAGTATCACAGTCACTAGCGAAATGGTTATCAAACAGATAGACCGTTTGAAGCAAAATAAATCGCCAGGCCCTGATGAGCTTTTTCAAGGGTTCTTAAGGAATGCAAAATTGAACTCTGTGAACCCTTAACTAACATTTTTAACCTATCTCTTCAAACAGGTGTAGTGTCTGATACGTGGAAGATGGCTAATGTAATTCCTATTTTTAAAGCAGGGGACAAGTCGTTACCATCAAATTACCGCCCAATAAGTCTAACTTCAATTGTAGGCAAATTATTAGAGTCGATTATAGCTGATAACATAAGAAGCCATCTCGATAGGCATAATTTGATTAATGATACTAAACATGGATTCACCAGGGGCCGTTCCTGCCTAACTAATTTATTAACTTTTTCAGTAAGGCTTTTGAGGCAGTTGATCATGATAAAGAATTCGATATTGTTTATTTGGATTTTAGTAAGGCTTTTGATAGAGTACCACATCAGAGACTGTTAAAGAAAGTGGCTGCTCACGGCATTGGAGGAAAAGTGTTTTCATGGATCGAGTCATGGCTCACCAATAGGAAGCAGAGGGTGTGCATTAATGGGGTTAAATCTGAGTGGGGATCTGTAACAAGTGGCGTTCCACAGGGATCGGTTTTAGGCCCGTTGTTGTTTATAATATATATAAATGACCTTGACGAGGAATTACTAGTGATATGAGCAAATTCGCTGATGACACGAAGATAGGTAGGATAATCGATTCAGACGTAGATGTCACGGAACTTCAGGAGGATTTAGACAAACTCAATTCCTGGTCAGAAAAGTGGCAGATGCAGTTCAATGTAGATAAATGCAAGGTTCTGAAGCTCGGGAGTGTCCATAACCCAAGCACTTATAAGTTAAATAACGTAGAACTTAGCCATACAGATTGCGAGAAGGACTTGGGGGTGATGGTAAGCAGCAACCTTAAACCAAGACAGCAATGCCTAAGCGTACGTAATAAGGCAAATAGATTACTGGGATTTATATCAAGAAGTGTTAGCAACAGAAGTCCAGAGGTTATATTACAGCTTTATACATCATTAGTAAGGCCTCACCTAGATTACGCAGCTCAGTTTTGGTCTCCATATTACAGAATGGACATAAATTCGTTAGAAAACATTCAGCGTAGAATGACTAAATTAATACATAGCATTAGAAATCTTCCTTACGAAGAAAGATTGAAGACCCTAAAATTACATTCACTTGTAAGACGTAGAATGAGGAGACATGATCGAGGTATACAAGTGGAAAATGGGTATTAACAAAGGGGATATAAATAAGGTCTTGAGGATATCTCTCCAAGAGAGAACCCGCAATAATGGATTCAAGTTAGATAAGTTTAGATTTAGAAAGGATATAGGAAAGTATTGGTTTGGAAATAGGGTAGTTGATGAGTGGAACAGTCTGCCTAGTAGGGTTATTGAAGCTAGGACCTTGGGTAGTTTCAAATTTAGGTTGGATAAATTCATGAGTGAGAGGGTTGGATTTGAGTGGGACTCGCGCATGAGTGGGTAGAATTGTCAAAGCTTATTTCTTGGGTAGCATTGAAAATTTGGTTGAGCAAATATTCTGTTAGTGGGACGGATTGTGAAGGACCTGCCTAGTATGGGCCAACAGGCCTGCTGCAGTGCTCCTCCTTTCTTATGTTCTTATGTTCTTATATATATATATATATATATATATATATATATATATATATATATATATATATATATATATATATATATATATATATATATATATAGATGAACATGAATACATTGGCACAATATATGCGTGAGGCATTACGTAGAATGAAAGGGAATAAAGCTGCTGGAACTGACGGGATCATGACATAAATGTTAAAAGCAGGGGGAGATATAGTGTTGGAGTGGTTGGTATTTTTGTTTAATAAATGTATGAAAGAGGGGAAGGTACCTAGGGATTGGCAAAGAGCATGTATAGTTCCTTTATATAAAGGGAAGGGGGATAAAAGAGACTGTAAGAATTATAGGGGAATACGTTTACTGAGTATACCAGATAACGTGTATTGCAGATGAGCAAGGAGGCTTTATAGCGGGTAGGGGATGTGTAGATCAAGTCTTTACAGTGAAGCATATATGTGAACAGTATTTACATAAAGGTAGAGAAGTTTTCATTCCATTTATGGATTTAGAAAAGGCATATGATAGAGTGGATAGGGGAGCAATGTGGCAAATGTTGCAAGTGTATGGAATAGGTAGTAAGTTACTGAAGGCTGTAAAGAGTTTTTATGAGGATAGTGAGGCTCAGGTTAGGGTGTGTAGGAGAGAGGGTGATTACTTCCCGGTAAAAGTAGGTCTTAGACAGGGATGTGTAATGTCACCAAGGTTGTTTAATATATTTATAGATGGGGTTGTAAAAGAAGTAAATGCTAGGGTGTTGGGGAGAGGGGTGGGATTAAATTATAGGGAATTAAATGCAAAATGGGAGTTGACACAGTTACTTTTTGCTGATGATACTCTGCTTATGGGAGATTCTAAAGAAAAGTTGCAAAGGTTAGTGGACGAGTTTGGGAGGGTGTGTAAAGGTAGAAAGTTGAAAGTGAACATAGATAAGAGTAAGGTGATGAGGGTATCAAACGATTTAAATAAAGAAAAATTGGATATCTCATTGGAGAGAGGGATAATGGAAGAAGTAAATGTTTTCAGATATTTGGGAGTTGACGTGTCAGCGGATGGGTTTATGAAGGATGAGGTTAACCATAGAATTGATGAAGGAAAAAAGGTGTGTTGAGGTATTTGTGGAGACAAAAAACGTTATCCATGGAGGCAAAGAAGGAAATGTACGAAAGTATAGTGGTACCAACACTCTTAAGAACATAAGAACATAAGAATTGAGGAACACTGCAGAAGGCCTACTGGCCCATACAAGGCAAGTCCTTATCAAAACCACCACTACCTAAAAATTTATTCCCGTACTCGACACAAATCAAACCCAGCCCCTCCCACTTATATTTGTCCCAAACTCTTTTAAAGCCACCCAAGGTCCTAGCCTCTATCACAGTACTCGGAAGATTGTTCCACGCATCTACAACTCTGTTCGAAAACCAGTACTTGCCTATGTCCTTTCTAAATCTAAATTTATCCAATTTAAATCCGTTATTTCTCGTTCTTACTTGGTTCGATATCCTCAGTATTTTATTAATATCTCCTTTGTTTATGCCCATCATCCACTTGTACACCTCGATGATATCTTCCCTCATTCTACGTCTCTCCAGAGAGTGGAGATTCAACGCTCTAAGTCTATCTTCATACGGGAGATTTCTTATACTGTAAATCATTTTAGTCATTCTTCTTTGTATGTTCTCCAATGAATCTATATCCATCCTGTAGTAAGGAGACCAAAACTGAGCTGCATAATCCAAATGAGGTCTCACTAGTGATGTATAGAGCTGTAAAATAACTTTTGGACTTCTGTTGCTTATACTTCTTGAAATAAATCCTAGTAATCTGTTAGCCTTATTCGCACACTTAGGCACTGTTGTCTTGGCTTTAGATTTCTGCTTACCATGACTCCCAAGTCTTTTCACATTCTGTATGATCAAGCTCAACTTCACCTAGTTTATAAATTCGAGGGATATTTTCATTACCAACGACAAGCACC
>WNWK01056925.1:0-10878 GCA_009830355.1 Cherax destructor
CCCATGACCATAACACAAGATACAGATCACTTTTTGATGTACCCCGAGTCCACAGCAACCTTTGTAAGAATTCTATGCACATAAAGGGCCCCAGAATCTGGAACTCATTACCAGGAAATGCTAAAATAACCTTGTCTGAAAATCAATTTAAGACTCTTCTCAAAAACCACCTACTCACCCTAAACTAAATACTCATACTGTAAATTGCTTTTAAAAATGCTCAAAGTTATTTTCCTATAAAATAATTTAAATTTTTACAATTATGTTACCACCTAATCACCCTAAACTAAATACGTACTCAAACTGTAAATTACTCTAAAAATGCTCAATGTTATTTTCATTAAGATAATTTAATTTTTACTATTATGTTCCATCCTACTAAACACTTGTTACAATGTCTATCATCATTTTGTAATGATCAATGTATTATCATCATCATATAATTTGAACGATCTACCAATACAAACTCACTCAATTACTCCAATATTATGTTCATAGTCTATAAGTCATTAGATTAAGCTGCCCCTAATGCCAAGGCATGCCAGAGGCTCTCCTTGCACCTCAATTTATGATTGTAATGTAAACCCATGTACACCAGCAAAGAAATAAAATTGTATTGTATTGCAGTGGTCGAGTCATAGCTCCTGGCCCTGCCTCTTCATGCACACACACTGGTATGTATGTGTGTGTGTGTGTGCATGTGCATGTGTGTATGTACATGCATGTGTGTATGTACATGCATGTGTGCATGTGCATCATAAAAGGAATATCAACAGTGTAAAACCTTCTCCAAGAGAGGTTTAATGCGATTACACAAAATTTTGGCATATAATTTATAATCAGTATTTAACAGGGTAATCGCCCTGTAATCATGGATATCAGTACTTTCGGTTTTCTTTGGGACAAGAACTACTATTCCTTCCCGTTGAGACCTGTTTAATCTACCCTTATTTTTCCACTGTCAAGTAATTCCAGGTCATCTGGCTCTGGATTGGAGTCACTTTCCTCCAAAATTATTACAATAATGCAGTAGTCTGCATAACACTTTTGTTTACAATTCTCAGCATTTTAGGTCCTTGTTTAAGAAGGGATCTGTGAACACTTTTTGAAAATATTTTCCATTGAGCACGTAGTACTAGTTTTCAGATAGGCTGGTGTATTTTTAACACAAAATATGGCATGCCTTAGATCCTTCCCTTCCACCTCATAGTTGTCTTTATGGAGGTCTAGTGGTACCCCATGCCCATTCTGTGGGTGGTAGTTATAAGATTGCAGAGGCATATAATGGGTCCAGGGACTGTACCTCAACATTACAGAGACACCTAATGGGTCCATGGACTGTACCTCAACATTAGTGTCACATAATGGGTCCAGGGACTGTAACTCAACATTACAAAGGCACATAATAGGTCCAGGGACTGTACCACAAAGTTTTGATAGTGAATAAGTTACAGTGGTAATAACTATTTACATGTTTACATATATCATAATGATTTAAATAGACATGAATTAAGTCACACACACAAAAAAAATGTAGTAATGCTTTATTTACAGTGAGCAAAGTCAGGATATTTTTCCAGAATGGTTTGTAATATACCACTGTGGATAAAATACTTTGACATATCTTAAACATATCTGAGTGAGTTGTCTCTGAATTTATTAATTTTATCGCATTTTAGTACATAATGATACAAGGTGTGACAATTGTCCATCTGGCACAGTTTACTTCTCAATTGATCTACATCTGGTGGTGGTGATTTAACCTGCCAAAGATACTGGTAGCCCAGCCGGAGCCGGGCGGTAATGATATCGAAGAGTCTGCTTATTTTGTTAGATGCACCATAAACATGTGGCTCCACCTGCATGATAGAATGATAGATGGACTGACTGGTATCAGTCTCCCTCAGTCTGAAGTCAATAAGGTTCAGTTGAAGTTCTTTTCATATTATTGTTCTCGGACTGCTGACTGACAACCAGAAGTTGACTGGCCATACAGGCATTTGGGCAGTGCCCGGCGGGCTGCTGGGTAAAAGAAAACCACTGAAAAAAATATCACAAAAAAAATGAAGTCATAGCCACTACACAAAGACTGAAATGAAAATGGAACAAGCCTTAGCTGAATAGTGAAAACACGCTTCTGACCCTCAGAAGTTAATTCGCTGACCTGATAAGTGACGGACGTTCGGGCTGGTTTAAGACCCAGTCCGCTTCTGCTGCCAACCCAAGATTGTAATCTACTCCCTCTTTGAAGGCATATAACTTAGGCAATTCATCAGTTCTATCATGCATCTTAAGACCAATGTGAGATGGAATCCACAGAAGGTGCACTCCAACTCCACTGTCTACAATCCTACCATACCTGTGTCTGGCTTCTGACACAAGCATGCCACAGTTGATGCTTAATGAGTTGAGAGCATTTGTGGATGATAAAGAATCAGTTACAATTAAAGTATCAACTTCAGATACATAGACACATTTGAGTGCAAGGAGTATGACAAATAGTTATGTTTGGATGGTAGAGGCCCAGTTATTGATGCGTGCTCCAATTCCTTTATGAGAGCCATCACTCTGTAAGACAACAGCAGCACTACCAGCTGCTGCACCAGTGGATTGCTGAACAGAACCATAAACATAAATAATTTGTGAAAGAGTGTGCTGTGTGACTAAGTCATCAATGCAGCTTAAGGCATCTTGTTTGGCTTCAAGGTGAAGCTTTGGTTGGGATTAAGAAGTTTTTTGGGGAATGGGAGGAATAGTGGTTTGGAATGGGGTAATATCCCATGGAGTGGGGAAGTGCTGCTGTTGCCTTACTTGACATAGATCATGTATCTGGTTCATGCGAAGGTCAGTTCCAGTTTTTCTGATCCATCTGGAGTGTTTACCAGTGCTGAGGAAAATTTTGAGGGCTTCTATGCAAGGGTTTGAATGGGCTTGCCTGAGCATATTGACCCCAGTGAGGACATTTCTTTCAGTGACACGTTCTCTCATGCTTGGGATGTCAAATTCTTTATGCATATTTAGAATTTTGGCAGTACATGGGCATCCTAGGATGTTCCTCATTACAAATTTTCCAACCGTTCAAGCTTTCAGTCTGACACAAGAGCAAGTAGTGGTGCAGCATATTGTTACATAATGGGTCCAGGGACTGTACCTCAACATTACAGAGGTACATAATGGGTCCAGGGACTGTAACTCAACATTACAGAGGCACATAATGGGTCCAGGGACTGTACCTCAACATTACAGAGGCAGATAATGGGTCCAGGGATTGTACCTGTACCTCAACATTACAGAGGCACATAATGGGTCCAAGGACTGTACCTCAACATTACAGAGGCACATAATGGGTCCAAGGACTGTACCTCAACATTACAGAGGCACATAATGGGTCCAGGGACTAGGCCACAAAGTTTTGATAGCTAAACAAGTGGTAATGAACTATTTACATGTTTAAATTTGGTTACAGTCTTAACATAAAGAATTGTAAACAACTTTCCACATCATCATTTCTCTGTATGAATAATTTGTGTAGTTAGTCGTGTTAGTCAATTGTTTTTTGAGGTTTCATCATTCTATTAAGTAAAGTAAGTAAGTAGTAAAGTAAATTTTATTTCATTGCATTTTTACATAGATATTGGTAGTTACAATTATAAACTGAAGTGCAAGGAGAGCCACGGAACGCCTCGATGGCATGGTGGCTAGCGCTCTTGCTTCACGCACGGATTGCCCAGGTTCAACCCGGCGGGCCGAAACATTTCGAAGTGTTTCGTTCACACACACAGCCCGCACATATAAAAAGAGAAGAGCTTACGACGACGTTTCGGTCCGACTTGGATAATTTACAAAGTCACACTAACACAAAGGACAGGTGAAGGGGTATTTATAGGCAGGCAGACAGGGAGGGCACAAGAAAGTGGTGGAGGGTAATAAGGGAGGTAGTAGTGGTAGTGGTGGTAGTAGTAGTGGAGTCAGTCATATTCTAGAAAGAGCACTGCAATGAACCTGGCGGCCCACATAGGGGGAAGAAACAGAGGGGAAAAATGAAAATAAAGAAAAGAAGGACAAATACAAGTCAAAAGAAAAGAAAGAAAACCCACAGGAGAAAGGAGAAAAAGAGATAGAAGGGAAGGAATCAGGTTAAGTCACGGGTGTTCTGAAGTTTGGAGCATTTAACAATGTAATGGGAGAGGAAAGCATCTACAGAGACAAAGTCAGGGCTAAGATTCATACAGGGAAAGTTGTGTATAAGGGAGGATTCAACCAGACACCGACTGTGAAAGTTGGACGTAGGGTAGACAGTTTTAGCAGAAGACCAATCAATAGGATGACTGTGATTTCTGACATGACAGAAAAGAGCATTATTAGTGTCGGCAAGCCTAACACTATTTTTGTGCTCCCTAAGTCTGTCAGAAAGAGATCGGCCAGTTTCTCCAAAGTACTGAAGAGGACAAGAGGAGCAAGAAATAGAGTAGACACCAGGAGAATCTATAGAGGAGGGAGGTTTGAACTAGATTAGTGCGAAGAGTGTTAGTCTCAGGTAAGTTTGATGTCTAAGGAACGGAGAGAGTTGTTGAGATTAGAGAGACCAGAGATGTAGGGAAGGCAGAGGACAGGAGAGTTCCCGGGAGTAGAGGGTTTAGCAGAGAAGAAAGCTTGTTTGGCACGAGAGAAAGCAGAGTCTATGAAATGGTAAGGGTAACCAAGGCGGGAAAATGAATTATGAAGAGTGGAAATTTGTGCTTCAAGGAACTGAGGAACACAAATGCGGAGAGCACGGAGAAAGAGCTTACGTCGTTGTAAGCTCCTCTCTTTTTTATATGTGCGGGTTGTGTGTACATATACATAAGATCAGTGTAACTGATCATAGGAGCAAAGTGATCAGAATAACATAGACAGAGAGTATGACATTCTCTGCAGGGAGCGGCGAGATTGTCTTCAGCGCCACTTCACTGCCAGCCGCAAGTAATATTCATCTGGTTGTGTTGCATGGGGTCAACAGTGCCAGTCTCTGCAAGCTGCAACCTGAGGGGTCACTCCCCGAGCTATCAGAATTAGAGTAAACAGCATTTACTAGCATGTAATAGCATTTACTGAGGTGTAGGTGAGTTAAGGAGTTTGACAGTTACCTAGTGCCGATACGTGATACGCTATACCCACGTACACTCATACACACACACACGTAGGTGCTGTCAGACAAATACACCAACATGGGAAGTGAATTAGTTTATTCATGTATACACGAGTGCAGTGCATAGAGTATTATATATAGCAGCATACGTAGAGAACCCAGGAATTAGAGGGACATACTTTATTGCTAAATCAAGGTAGGCTTCTGCACTAAACTGTACACACACACACATGCACAGCCGACAGGAAAAAACCACTGTAAACAAGTGACCGTTACTCTCTGTCTTTCTCTCTCTCTCTCTCTCCCTTTCTACCTAGCTATCTATTCCCCTCTCTCTTCCTCTTTATCTGCCACACACACACACAACCATTCTATCACTTTCCCACTCTCCCTCTCTGTCCCACTCTCTTCCTCCCCACCTTCCACCTATCTTCCTCCTCCCCCAGCCTTCTTCCCCCTTCCTCCCTAGCCTTTCCTCTCACTCCCTGTACCCCCCGGTCCCTTCCCCCATCTCCTTTCCTCCTTTCCCCATAGCCTTGTCCCTCACTCAGTGTACCCCCTGTCCATCCCCACCTCTCTCCCCTCCTATATCCCCCTTGCTTTACCAGCAGTCCCTCGCCCCCATAACCTCTCCCTGTTGCTGTCCTCCCCCTCATACTTCATATCTTTCTCCTTCCTTCACCCACTCACTCCCATTCCTCAACACTTAACTGCTACAACCAACACACACACACAAAAAAAAAATGGTAGGGACTCGAAGGACCCAGGGATCAGAGGAGAATGGTTCTTGTAAGGGAGAATGGATGGAAGAGCAGTGCAAAAGGATGGAACAAGAGTGGGAGAGAAAACTAGGAGAGCTTTCTGTGAAATTGGAGGAAGAGAAGAAGACTTGGGAGTCACAAGTCGAAGCTGCAGTAGCCAGGATAAGAGTCCTAAAATATGAGTTAAACAGGCTGAAGATGGCTACAGGGGTACTGACCAGAGAAGGTACAGCATCTGAAGCTGGTACACCCCTACTGAACGAGGGGCCCAATGCGGAAGAAGGAGAAATAACTTACGCTAAGGGCGTATCAACCTGCCAAGCAGGGCCAAGGGGTGAAAGGGAAGAGCAGTGGGGTGCAGGTGGAGAGAGGGTTAGGTCAAATGCAGAGGCACGACCATGCCACCAAGAGCTACAGGAAAAAATCAGGGAGAATATGGCCATGTACAGACAGGAACCAGAGTCACAGAGGGAAAGGCAATTGGAGGAGGAGAGGGCGATGTCAATGTTTATTCATGGGCTCCAGGAGAGCGAGGGAAGGACACACACTGAAAGGCGGCAGGCAGAAAGAAAGGAGATTAAGAACATCATCAAAGAAATAGGTGAAGTGAGCGTCCGACTACTTGATATGTCAAGACACTATACTTTGGTAAAAGTGAGAAACGTCCCTTTTGAGGCAGACGAGACTGACATGCAAAGTGTTTTTGATCACTATAGGGTCGTCCACCTGGCCCATCCTGGCAAGTGGGTGGAGGGTATGTATGCTGGGCTCCAGGAAGGCTCATTTGCACTTAAAATGACTTTAAGGTATCCCATACCGTCGTATGTGGTGCTGGAGGCTTTTAAGACACAAGTTACGGTGTCCTACATGGGGCAACGAAGAACATGCTGGCTCTGTGGTGCATACAATCACATAGCTGTGCAGTGTGAGAGGCAGTCTCGTCCTCAAGGACAAGGGTGTACTGAAGACACAGTAGGCGAGCAAGTGGCTCGTGACATGGAGATACAGGAAGGACGTGGGCATGGTTGTACGTGGAGTGAAGAGGTGACGAAGGCAGAGGAGAAGGTGGGCGGGGGCCAGGAGCCTCTTGTGAGTGTGAGCAATGAGGATCCCTTTCTGGCCAGTGGAGAGGGACAGCCCAGTGAAGTCACGGAGGCCATCGATATGGTCCTGGAAAGGGTGAAGCACTCGCTGTATTCAACACCTGACAAGGAGTGGGCTTTGGAGTTGGAGGCTGGTGTGATGGCTGTCATTGAACAGCAAGAGAGGAGTGAGGAGCCTCTAGGTCCAGTGGAACCTTGTGGGTCGGTGGGCCCTGATAGTGTAACGGCAGGCCGCACTGTGAAAGTGGAGGTCCATCGTGTGAATTCCCAGGAGGTGGAGATGGAGGAGGGTGGAGCCCCGCGTAAGTGCGCGGCAGCAACGTCGAATTCGGATGACTTGCTGACTCCATCGCAATGGACTGGGAAGAAAACATCAGTGGACGTGGCCCCTAGTGGTTCCCTTGGCACACAGGGTCAGGCAGTGGTCCAGGGGAGGTTAGGGCTGCTAATGGTGAAAGGGGAAAAGGGGGCCTGAAAGGGCCTGGCGGAATAGTGAGGAGTGTTTCGGGGCCGAGGGGAAAGAAATCAATGCTGTCCTCATGTGTATGACTGTAAATATTAATGGTTTGTGTAATGCAGTAAAGCGTTTTTTGGTTTAAGAGTTTCTTGTGCCGACATAAAGTGGATATGTTTTTTTGTGCAAGAGTACAATTTCAAGCTTGGGAGCGAGTTAGTGGTGGATGGATACCAGGCGTACGTGGTGCAGACGGGCCATTTGAAAGGAGGGGTGGGGGTCCAGCTCCGGGAGGCAAGCCCGTTTGTATCTGTGGGAGGATGGGTACGGGAGAGGGGAGGTGTTGGCCGGGGATTGTGGGTTACGTCGATGATGCAACGATCCTCGTGAGAGAGGGAACGTGTTTGAGTGAGGTGAGTGAGGTTATTCATACATATAGGTAGGCAACGGGGATATGTGTTAGTTACCATTTTGTCCTAGGCACATGTCGATTAGACACTATGCCTGTTGTATGTACTCACCTAATTGTGGTTGCAGGGGTCGAGACTCAGCTCCTGGCCCCGCATCTTCGCTGTCCGCTACTGGGTCTCTGCTCTCCCTGCTCCATGAGCTTTATCATACCTCGTCTTAAAACTATGTATGGTTCCTGCCTCCACTATATCTTTCTCTAGACTATTCCACTTCCTGACTACTCTGTGGCTGTGAGGGAAAAGTCCATAGATAAGAGTGATGAAAGTGTGAAGGTATGTAGAGTGATGGTTGAATGGTAGTTTGCTTGTTGAGGTGGGGTGAGTGTCTAGCTGCTGCTATACCCCCCCCCCCCTCCTTTTTCCACCCGGTGAGAGGTGTAATGCTAGGCTCCGGCCACAGGTTGAAATCACTCGACTGACCACGCCCGATCTCACTTCCTCTGTTTCCGCACGGATCATCCGATTCAAGGCTGAGTGGGGGGCCGGCGTACTCACCAATTGAGAAACAGAGTCGTTGCCACCAATTCTTAGCTACAACAGTAGTTCCTAAGTCCACACTAGAAACCTCAGGCAACTGTACTTTACCAGGGGACAACTTTCACCTGAGTCCCTGACATCATTTGTGACATTGTGGAAGTTGGAAAGTGATGGATTTGTGGAAAACATCGAGGCAACAACAACAACAACAACACCACCACCAACACCACGGAGTCTAACATGGATTCATTGCTTCTGTATTAACAAGAGCAACACGTGTGAATACCTAGCTTTGGATCAGATATATATATTTTTTGTTTTCATTTCTCATTTTTCTTAAGATAGGATTATTATAATAATATTTACGTATTTATTATTTACATTTCATTCTATTAAAATAAAGTGTTTATCTTTCTTGTTATTATTGTCTTTTTCTATTATACTTTTCCTAAGAAGATTGGCGACAACCTTCACAGTGGCTGAAGAAATGCTTCCTAACATCCCTTTGGCTCATCTGAGTCTTCAGCTTCCAGTTGTGTCCCCTTGTTTCTGTGTTCCCTCTCTGGAACATCCTGTCACTGTCTACCTTGTCGATTCCCCGCAGTATTTTGTATGTCGTTATCATGTCTCATCTGACCCTTCTTTCCTCCAGTGTTGTTAGTCCTATTTCCCTCAACCTTTCTTCATAGGACAGACCCCTGAGTTGTGGAACTAACCTTGTCGCAAACTTTTGCACTTTCTCTAGTTTCTTTACGTGCTTGACCAGGTGTGGGTTCCAGACTGGTGCTGCATATTCTAGTATGGGCCTGACGTACACGGTGTACAGTGTCTTGAACGATTCCTTGTTAAGGTAACGGAACGCTTATCTTAGGTTTGCCAGTCGCCCATATGCTGCCGCAGTTATCTGGTTGATGTGTGCCTCCGGAGACGTGCTTGGCGTTATACTCACCCCAAGGTCTTTCTCCTTTGCCGAGGTTTGTAGCCTTTGTCCGCCTAGCCTGTACTCTGTCAGTGGTCTTCTTTGCCCTTCTCCGATCTTCATGACTTTGCATTTGGTGGGATTGAATTCGAGAAGCCAGTTGCTAGACAAGATGTCTAGCATGTGTGTGTGTGTGCGTGTGTGTGTGTGTGTGAGTGTTTGTGTGTGTGTGTATGTGTGTTATTGTGTACTCGCATAGTTGTACTCATCTAGGTAGGTTGCAAGGGTCAAGTCAGCTCCTGGCTCTGCCTTTTCACTGATCACTATTAGATCACTCTTCCTGCTCCATGAGATTTTACATACCTCTTCTTAAAGCTATATATGGATCCTGCCTCCACTACATCACTTCTCAGACTATTCCATTTCCTGTCAACTCTGTGACTAAAGAAATACTTCCTAACAACCCTGTGATTCATCTGAGTCTTCAACTTCCAACTGTGACCCCTTGTTGCTGTGTTCAATCTCTGACAAACACTTGTCTCCGTCCACCTTGTCGATTCCTCTCAGAATTTTATGTCGTTATCATATCCTCCCTATCTCTCCTGTCCTCCAGTGTGTGTGTGTGTGTGTGTGTGTGTGTGTGTGTGCGTACTCACCTAATTGTACTCACCTAGTTGTGGTTGCAGGGGTCGAGTCATAGCTCCTGGCCCCGCCTCTTCACTGGCCGCTACTGGATCACTCTCCCTGCGCCATGAGCTTTATCATACCTCTTCTTAAAGCTATGTATGGAACCTGCCTCCACTACATCGCTTCCCAAGCTATTCCACTTCCTGTCAACTATGTGACTAAAGAAATACTTCCTAACATCCCTGTGATTCATCTGAGTCTTCAACTTCCAATTGTGTCCCCTTGTTGCTGTGTCCCATCTCTGGAACATTCTGTCTCTGTCCACCTTGTCAATTCCTCTCAGTATCTTATATGTCGTTATCATGTCCTCCCTATCTCTCCTCTCCTCCAGTGTCGTCAGGTCGATTTCCCTTAACCTCTCCTCGTAGGACATGCCCCTTAGCTCCGGGACTAGTCTTGTTGCAAACCTTTGCACATTATCTAGCTTCTTTACGTGCTTGGCTAGATGTGGATTCCAAACTGGTGCTGCATACTCCAGTATGGGCCTAACGTACACAGTGTACAGGGTCCTGAACGATTCTTAGTTAAGATGTCGGAATGCTGTTCTTAGGTTTGCTAGGTGCCCATATGCTGCAGCAGTTATTTGGTTGATGTGTGCCTCAGGAGATGTGCCTGGTGTTATACTCACCCCAAGATCTTTTTCCTTGATTGAGGTTTGTAGTCTCTGGCCCCTAGACTGTACTCCGTCTGCGGTCTTCTTTGCCTTTCCCCAATCTTCATGACTTTGCACTTGGTGGGGTTGAACTCCAGGAGCCAATTGCTGGACCAGGCTTGCAGCCTGTCCAGATCCCTTTGTAGTTCTGCCTGGTCCTCGTCCGATTGAATTCTTTTCATCAACTTCACATCATCTGCAAACAGGAACACTTCGGAGTCTATTCC
>WNWK01056926.1:0-10877 GCA_009830355.1 Cherax destructor
CAATGGGGA
This sequence comes from Cherax destructor, assembly GCA_009830355.1. NCBI lineage: Eukaryota > Metazoa > Arthropoda > Malacostraca > Decapoda > Parastacidae > Cherax > Cherax destructor. Next base: position 10 of record WNWK01056926.1, read on the forward strand.
ACACAGTCACAAAAACCAGGGCAAACGGAAACCAGGCCTATGTGAATATTATGCACTTGGTATCTGCAGGCATGGAAAATCTGGGAAATCAGATGGGACATGCAATTATGATCACCCCAGAAAATGCCGTTCCCATATGAAAACAGGCAAATGCAACCTCCCGTCCTGTAAGTTTTTCCACCCTGAAATGTGCCACACATCAATTCAGGAAGGACAGTGCTATAACTTATATTGCCAGGCATACCACCTAAAGGGTACGAGGCGACACAGAACATCCAGACCATGGCAAAATCAGGGTAGCCACAGCCACTCCGGAGAGAGAGGTTTTTTAGTGCCAGGAAGGAAAAAAAGCTGGCAGGAAATGACAGAAATTGTACACCAACTGCAATCATTTCTGGAGTGGAATCACAGTCAGTGGCCTCCACTCCATTACAACAGATATTAGAGCCAGGAAAAAAAGACCCCTCCCATACAACCAATACCACCAATCCAACTACATTCATCTTTGCTAATATACAGGGTCTAAAGCCAGCAACAAACAACAAGGTACCTTACATTCGTGGACTGCTTACATTATTATTATAATCAAATAGAAGCGCTAAACCACAGGGGTTATACAGCGCAATAGACTGCTTACAGAGTCAAATGCTATGTTTGCGGCTTTCACAGAGACCCACATAAGAGATCACTTGGACAATGAAATATGGATCCCGGGCTACAACCTATACAGGTGTGACAGAGTGAACAGACAAAAAGGGGGGGTTGGCCTGTATATCACAGAGTCACTTATATGTTCAGAACTACTAAATGCCTCAAATGATGTAGTTGAAGTATTAGCAATAAAGGTCGAGAATCAAAACCTGGTCATCGTGGTTGTCTACAAGCCCCCGGATGCAACGTCCCAACAATTCCAGGAACAGCTTCTGAAAATTGACCACTGTCTGGAAAATCTTCCAGCTCCTGCCCCCAACATCTTGCTACTGGGGAATTTCAACCTCAGGCACCTAAAATGGAGGAATATTGCAAACAATGTGGTAGCAGAGATAACACCAGGAGGCAGCTCAGATGAAAATTCACACATGCATGAACTTTTAAATCTCTGCACCAAGTTCACCTTAAACCAGCAAATAGTAGAGCCCACAAGATTAGAGAATAAGCTGGACCTCATCTTCACCAACAATGATGATCTGATACGAAATGTCATCATATCAAAAACAATATACTCAGATCACAACATAATAGAGGTCCAGACATGCATGCGGGGAGCCCCAGATCAACAAAATGTGATCAGCCGTGAGGGAGCTTTCTCCAAATTCAACTTCAATAACAAAAACATAAGGTGGGACCAAGTAAACCAAGTCCTAAATGATATAAACTGGGAAGATTGCTGTAGTGATACCGCTCTTGTGGAGAGCCGCAGCAGGACACAATACGGCACCACCTCAGGGGGCCCCTTACAATAACAACAAACAGTACGGCGATGGCCCAGCATGGCGTGTGGTCTCGCTCTTACACAAATACATTCGTGATGCAGATTACATGGTAAGCTTAAATATGTCGCCAGTAGCTATAGCTTTTCTGAGGACATATGCACCTTACATCACCTGTCCTGCAGCAGCAGTCATTAGATGTATTTTCTTCTGTTGCAGACATGTACCATGGATTTTGTGTTCAATAAAGCCTAGAAATGAGGCCTGTGTTTTTATCACAACAATTTATTGAACACAAATATCCTGGGCTACCTGGTGGCGATTCTGAGCTAGACTACACAGCAAAATGGAGCGTTTACTGAAACCTGAGAGGCTAGACTCTGACCCCAGTGTATAAACGGCTGCTCAGGAATGGAAGCACTGGTTTAAGACTTTCGAAAACTTCTTGAGAGCCTTTCCTCAGGAAGACCTAGGCCTTTTGTGTATCCATATGCTCTTGCGCTACCGTCCACAGGATGGATATGGGGTGCACAATAAACTAGCCACTTCGGTGGCAAAATCTAATCTAATCTCAGGAAGATCTAGATAAACTAAGCCTGCTCATCAACTTTGTGTCACCTAAAATCTATGAGGTTATTTCTGAGTGTAATACCTATGAAGATGCTATCAATGCCCTCAAGTCTCAGTATATTAAGCCCACAAATGAAATCTTTGCACGATATCGTCTTGCAACTCGCCGCCAGCAGATTGGTGAATCCTTAGAGGAATACTTTCAAGCATTGAAAATATTAGGTAAGGACTGTAACTTCCGAGCGGTGACAGCTTCTCAGTATTGTGAAGAGTCCATCAGGGATGCTTTTATCAGTGGCCTGCAATCACCAATAATAAGGCAGCGTTTATTGGAGAATAAAACTCTGGACTTAGCCACTACCCTTGACCAGGCAAGATCATTAGATTCAGCTCAGAAGAATTCTGAAGTGTACAGTACTACCCAGCCTTCTCGAGTGGTAAGTGCTGTAACTCCCGACCAAGACTCTTTTAATGAGGTTACCGTGGAACCTGCTTCAGTGACAGCAGCTGCAGGCACAAAGTGTTTCTTTGTGGTTTTTCAAGACATCCACGTCCAAAGTGTCCGGCTCGTGAAGCAATGTGCCATCAATGCCATAAGAAAGGTCACTTTGCTAAAGTATGTCGTGCTAATACATCAACAAGAGCTAGTGCTTCTATGCATTCCGACCAGGCGACTCTAGCAACAGCGACTTCTGCGGCTGCTCCAAATTCACTGTCAAAGGCAGTTGTGAAAGTGTTCATCAAAGGAACAGAAGTAGATGGTCTGATTGACAGTGGCAGCTCAGAGAGTTTCATCAACCTTGACGTAGTTAAACGCCACTCCTTGACGGTACATCACTCATCAGGTACCGTTTCCATGGCATCAACATCTCTCTATTCAGACGTTAGGGTTTTGTAAGGTAAACCTTAGAGTTAATGACAGGGATTATCAAGATGTACATTTAGCTGTTCTGCCACAACTGTGCTCTGATGTGATCCTTGGTCAGGACTTTCAGAAGCGTCATGGTAGTGTTACCTTAACATATGGAGGTGAACTGCCCCTCTCGTTGTCTGTGGTCTTAGCACTTTAAGGGTAGACCCACCAAAGCTGTTTGCGAATCTTACTGCGGATTGTCATCCTATATCAGCTAAGTCACGCCGCTATTCTTATGAAGATAGGATGTTCATTGAGAAAGAAACTCAGAGGCTGCTGAAGGAGGGTATTATAGAACCAAGTAATTCTCCGTGGCGTGCACAGGTCGTTGTTGTCAAGGATGATTATAGGAAACGGAGGCTGGCTATCGACTATTCTGAGACAATCAACAAAATTTTCACTTTTGATGGGTACCCTCTACCTCGAATTGATGATACAGTGAACAAAATTGCTCAGTACTATGTGTTTAGCACAATTGATCTACGAAGTGCCTATCATCAAGTCCCTATAAGGAATGAAGATAAACCATACACAGCGTTTCAGGCTAGTGACGGCCTCTATCAGTTTACCAGAGTCCCTTTTGGGGTTACCAATGGGGTAGCCTGTTTCCAACGAATTATGGATTCACTCATTCAGGAAGAGCAACTTATGGGAACTTATGCATATTTAGATAATGTTACCATTTGTGGCAAGACCCAGGAGGAACATGATGCAAACCTTGATAAGTTTTTGGAAGCTGCCAAGAAGAAAAATATCAGTTACAATGAAGAAAAGTGCACTTTTTCCACTAAAAGGCTTAACATCCTTGGTTATGTGGTGGAAGGAGGTGCAATATCCCAGACCCTGAAAGACTTCGACCTCTACGGAACTTCCAATGCCCCAAGACAAAAAGTCACTCCAAGAACTCTTGGTCTTTTTGCTTATTACTCACAGTGGATCTACAACTATTCAAGTAAAGTTCGCCCACTGAGTGCTACCACGATATTTCCTGTGACAAAGGAAGCAGAAACTGCTTTCTATACTCTCAAACAGGATATTGAAAACTCAGTAGTTCAGGCCATTGATGAGTCCCTACCATTCGAGGTGGAAACGGATGCATCTGAAGTTGCCATTGCTGCAGTCCTATCTCAGGCAGGACGTCCCGTTGCTTTCTTTTCAAGAACTTTTCAAGGATCAGAGAAGTGCTATGCTGCTGTAGAAAAGGAAGCCCAGGCCATCATAGAAGCAGTTCGCCACTGGAGGCATTATTTAACAGGCAGACATTTCACTGTAAGGACTGACCAACGGTCCGTGATGTATATGTTTGACAAGAAGCACAAAAGTAAGATCAAGAATGACAAGATATTACGCTGGAGGATGGAACTATCGTGTTATAACTTTGATATTCTGTATCGACCGGGTGAAGAAAACATTTCACCTGATGCATTCTCTAGGTCCCACTGTGGAGCAGCATGTCATGATTTGCAATCACTCTCAGAGCTCCACAAGGCCTTGTGTCACCCAGGAGTTACACGCCTGTATCATTTTGTTAAATCTAAGAATATGCCCTACTCAGTGGAAGAGGTGCGACAAGTGATCAGATCATGCAGAGTATGTGCAGAGTGCAAGCCAAACTTTCACCAGCCAGAGAAAACTCATCTCATAAAAGCCACCCAGCCTTTCGAGAGACTGAATATAGATTTCAAAGGACCTCTACCAAGCATAAACCAGAATAGGTATTTCCTTAACATAGTAGATGAATATTCTAGGTTTCCTTTGTGTTCCCCTGTGCAAATATGACTGCTTCAACTGTCATCAGTTGTCTTTCCCAGTTATTCGCTATTTTTGGTATGCCGGCCTATATCCATTCAGACAGGGGATCCTCGTTCATGAGTAATGAACTTCATGAGTTTTTGGCTAACAAAGGGATTGCTTGCAGCAGAACAACAAGCTACAACCCTCAAGGCAATGGTCAAGTGGAGCGGTTCAATGGTACTATATGGAAGTCAGTTACAATGACACTGAAATCTCGCAATCTACCGGTTCAACACTGGCAGACTGTCTTACCTGATGCCCTTCACTCTATTAGATCATTGCTGTGCACAGCTACTAATGCTACCCTCATGAGAGACTCTTCAACTATTCACGTCGTTCCTCTACGGAGCCTCCATGCCCACCTGGTTATGTCACCCTGGACCCATTCTCCTGAAGAGTCACCGTAGGATGAACAAGACGGATCCTTTAGTGGAAGAGGTAGAGCTCCTACAAGCTAATCCGCATTATGCCCACATTCGCTACCAAAATAGTGAAGAGACTACTGTATCTACAAGACACTTAGCCCCAGTTGAAACCAATGTTAGTGCGGAATCTCAAGATACACCAATAGATGTTGCGAAAGATGCTTCGTTTCTCCAGGAAGCCTTTTCAGGCTACCCCTATTGAAATAGAGGATGCCGCTCCAGTAGATAGTCAAACCCCGCTAGAAAATACCGAACCCGGTGAAGAGGCTCAAGGGCTACGAAGGTCTGGACGTACACGTCACCCACCTAACCGTTTGGAGGATTACTGTATCTGATATTTTAGAAGGGGAGATTGTAGTGATACCGCTCTTGTGGAGAGCCGCAGCAGGACACAATACGGCACCACCTCAGGGGGCCCCTTACAATAACAACAAACAGTACGGCGATGGCCCAGCATGGCGTGTGGTCTCGCTCTTACACAAATACATTCGTGATGCAGATTACATGGTAAGCTTAAATATGTCGCCAGTAGCTATAGCTTTTCTGAGGACATATGCACCTTACATCACCTGTCCTGCAGCAGCAGTCATTAGATGTATTTTCTTCTGTTGCAGACATGTACCATGGATTTTGTGTTCAATAAAGCCTAGAAATGAGGCCTGTGTTTTTATCACAACAATTGCCTATGTCTAGAACAAATTAACTCTGTGGTACTTGAGGTTTGCTCAAGACAAATTCCCTTAAGGAAAAGGAGAAGATGCAAACTAGAAAGAGAGAGGCGCTCCCTATACAGGCGAAGGCACAGAATAACGGAGCGGCTACAAGAGGCCAATATCTCTGAAATACGTAGGGAGACACTAGTCAGAAAAATAGCAAACATCGAATTAAAACTAAAGGAATCTTATAGGAATCAAGAGACACGGGAAGAACTAAGAGCCATAAATGAAATTGAAAGAAACCCTAAGTATTTCTTTTCCTATGCAAAATCAAAGTCGAGAACAACAACCAGTATTGGGCCCCTACTTGGGAAACCGGATGGGTCCTACACAGATGACAGCAAGGAAATGAGTAAGTTACTTAAATCCCAGTATGACTCAGTCTTTAGCGAGCCACTAACTAGACTGAAAATCAAAAACCTAAATGATTTTTTTTATGAGAGTGCCACAGAACTTGATAGACGCATGCCTTTCTGACATCATCACGACGCCAAATGACTTCGAAAAGGCAATAAATGACATGCCCATGCACTCCGCTCCAGGCCCAGACTCATGGAACTCCGTGTTCATCAAGAACTGCAAGAAGCCCCTATCACATGCTTTTAACATCCTATGGAGAGGGAGCATGGACACTGGGATCGTCCCGCAGCTACTAAAAACAACAGACATAGCCCCGCTCCACAAAGGGGGCAGTAAAGCAATAGCAAAGAACTACAGACCAATTGTGCTAACGTCCCATATCATAAAAATCTTTGAAAGGGTTCTAAGAAGCAAGATCGCCACCCATCTTGATACCCATCAATTGCACAACCCAGGACAGCATGGGTTTAGAGCAGGCCGCTCCTGTCTGTCCCAACTACTGGACCACTACGACAAGGTCCTGGATGCTCTAGAAGGTAAACAGAATGCAGATGTTATATACACAGATTTTGCAAAAGCCTTTGACATGTGTGACCATGGTGTAATAGCACACAAAATGCGTGATAAAGGCATAACAGGAAAAGTTGGTAGATGGATCTATAATTTCCTAACACGTAGAACACAAAGAGTAGTAGTCAACAGAGTAAAGTCTGAGGCAGCTACTGTGAAAAGCTCTGTTCCACAAGGCACAGTACTTGCTCCCATCCTATTCCTCATCCTCATATCAGACATTGACAGGGATATAAGCCACAGTGCTGTGTCTTCCTTTGCAGATGACACCCGAATCTGTATGACAGTGTCCATCGTTGAAGACACTGCAAGACTGCAAGCAGACATAAACCAAATCTTTAAATAGGCTGCAGAAAACAATATGAAGTTCAATGATGAGAAATTTCAATTACTCAGATACGGAAAACGTGAAGAAATTAAAATCTCATCGGAGTACAAAACTAATTCCAACCACACAATAGAGCGAAAAACTAATGTCAAAGACCTGGGAGTGATCATGTCAGAGGATCTCACCTTCAAGGACCATAACAATGTAGCAATTGCATCTGCTCGAAAAATGACAGGATGGATAATGAGAACCTTCAAAACCAGGGATGCCAAGCCCATGTTGACACTTTACAGATCGCTTGTTCTATCTAGGCTGGAATATTGCTGCACACTAACTGCACCTTTCAAGGCGGTGAAATTGCTGACCTTGAAAATGTGCAGAGAACCTTCACCGCACGCATAAGTGCGATAAACCACCTCAACTACTGGGAACGCTTGAAGTTCCTAAACCTGTACTCTCTAGAACGCAGGCGGAGAGATACATTATTATATACACATGGAAAATTCTCGAGGGCTTAGTACCAAACTTGCACACAAAAATCACTCCGTACGAAAGCAAAAGACTCGGCAGGCGATGTAACATCCCCCCAATGAAGAGCAGGGGTGCCACTAGCACGTTGAGGGACAACACAATAAGTGTGAGGGGCCCAAGATTGTTCAACTGCCTCCCAGCATACATCAGGGGGATTACCAACAAGCCCCTGGCTGTCTTCAAGCAGGCACTGGACAGGCACCTCAAGTCGGTACCTGATCAGCCGGGCTGTGGTTCGTACGTTGGACTGCGTGCGGCCAGCAGTAACAGCCTGGTTGATCAGGCTCTGGTCCAACAGGAGGCCTGGTCACAGACCGGGCCGCGGGGGCGTTGACCCCTGGAATTCTCTCCAGGTAGACTCCAGGTAGACTAAATCTAATGGCTTATAGACTACTCAATACTAGAGAAATTGATTTAGTTTGTTATAGTTAAACATTAGTTTATATTTATAGCAGATAATAAGTTTACTCAAATTACAATCTGAGGATATTACATTGTGACAAATTGAAAGTATTTTGTAGGTTGGTTATATCAATAGTAAATATTGAAATTATATTATGGGAAAATAACACTGAGTGTTGTTGAAAGTAGTTTACAGTATGAGAATGCTTCAAGTTGGTGTGGGGGGAGGCAGTTATTTATACTATAATGTAGTAATTATTAATGTATGAACTTTGGGAATCTAGTTTTGAAGTTTTAAGATTTATGTAATTGTGAGATTTTTTGGGTGAATTGAGTATAGAGTAGTATTTAGTTTAGGGTGAATAGGTGGTTTTTGAGAAGAGTCTTAAATTGATGTTCAGACCAGGTTATTTTAGTATTTACTGGTAATGAATTCCAGATTTTGGGGCCCTTTAGTAAAGTAAAGTAAAGTAAAAGTAAATTTTATTTCATTGCAGATTGCAGATTACATAGGTATTGGTAGTTACAATGTAAATTGAGTGCAAGGAGAGCCACTGACATGCCATGGCATTAGGGGCAGCTTATTCTAGTAACTTAAAGACTATGTACTTAATATTAGAGAAATTTATTGAGTTTACTCTAGTTAAAAATTGTTTTCAAAATTACAATATGATGAAATTTTACTGTTTAAATTATTATATAATGATATTAGATATTAGATTGTTACAGGTGTTAAGATTCTTGAATGATAATATGGAATTGAGATTATCTTAAGGAAAATAACATTGAGCATTTTTGACATTAACTTATAATATGAGTATTTAGTTTTGATTGATGTGCATAGAATTTTTACACAGGGTGATATGGACACGGGGTATATTAAAACAAAAACATATAATAAAATAAATAAAAATTTACATATGTAAAATAAAATTTACACAAATTTTATTTTAAACTTTCTGAAACATATAGATAGGTTAGATATAGATATAGATATAGATAGGAATATAAAAGGTGGTGGGGTATGTGCCTACATAAGGAACGACTTAGCCTATAATCCATGACCTGATTTAAATGACAATAAACTGGAGAATCTTTGGTTTGAAGTGTTGCTTCCCAAGACCAAACCCATCTTAGTAGGAACTAGTTATCGCCCTCCCACCCATGACCAGTTCTTAGAGGACTTTTCGAGTCTTGTCAGGACTTGATAACTATGACGAGACAGTAATACTAGGAGACTTCAATATCTGTTTTCAACAGCAAAATAACGGGCTATGTAAAAGATATAAGCAAATTCTGGATTTAAATAGTTACATGCAACTAATTAATACACCAACCCCGATCACACAGTTCTCAGCCACCCTAATTGACCACATACTTTGTAACCGCCCTGAGAACATTAGTCAGTCAGGGGTCATTACCACAGGTCTTAGTGATCATTTCATCATTTACTGTACCAGGAAAATTACTAGGGAATGGATAGGCCTACACAAGACAATAAAAGTTAGGTCAACTAGAAACTACAGTAAAGAAACACTGGTAAATATGCTACACAATTGTGACTGGTCAGGGATAACAAGTTGCACGGACGTAAATGATGCCTGGGATAAATTCAAAACAATGTTCACTGCCATCCTTGATAATATTGCACCAGTTAAAGAGGTTAGGATTAAACGAAGAATTGAACCTTGGATGACTACTGACATATTAGATAATATGAAATTCAGAGACCAGTTGATAAAAAGATTTAAGGCAAACAGACAGGATATTGTAGCACTAAATGAATTCCAAAGGGTGAGGAACAGTGCAGAGGCTTATAAAAGGCGCAAAGGCAAGACACTATTGCTCAAAAATCGAAGAGTACAAGAATAACCCTAGAAAGCTCTGGCAACAACTCAAACAGTTGGGATATAGCCATAAACCCGTAGATAGATCCAACATAGTTCTAAATGTCAATAACGAGGTATGCCACGAAACAACTAAAGTGGCAAATTGTTTTAATTCATACTACACAACTGTCGCATCAACACTAGTAAGTAAGCTACCAGCTGCATCAAATACCTTTAACACAAACTCTGATAAATTTAAAACATACTATACCAATAAAGAGGTAACTCCAAACAGGGGTGCCACTAGCACGTTGAGAGACAACACAAAAAGTGTCAGGGGCCCAAGACTGTTGAACTGCCTTCCAGCATACATAAGGGGAATTACCAATAGACCCGTGGATGTCTTCAAGAAGGCACTGGACAGGCACCTAAAGTCAGTACCTGACCAGCGGGGCTGTGGTTCGTACGTCGGGTTGCGTGCGACCAACAATAACAGCCTGGTTGATCAGGCCCTGATCCACCATGAGGCCTGGTCACAGACCGGCCCGCGGGGACGTTAACCCCCGAAACCCTCTCCAGGTATACTCCAGGTATAAAAGTTTTAGAATAGGATAGAATAGTTTATTTGGACATGATACAGAGTTGTACAAGGTATTATAGTCGTGGTGTGTACATGCCAAAAGCCCCTTGTATGCAGAACATTATAAGCAAACTTGACATTAACTTAAGATTACTTTGTCTATATCAGATTAAATGGTAAGATTTACAGTAATCAATTGAGTATTTAATAAATGAAATTTGAACATTACAATTTTGAAGCATTACAGTTTTATGATAGAACAAAATAATTAATTTACTATATGTAGTATAGTATTACAATTTGTCAAATCAGATCAGACATTTATGAACTATAAGTTATTCAGCATTTGAAAAGGTTAAATATGAGAATTTATTGTTCTGTGGGCATTTATTTATGGGTTCTGAGGCTAGGGAGTAACAG
>WNWK01056927.1:0-10877 GCA_009830355.1 Cherax destructor
TGGGGCCCGATTTCCCTTTCTCGGGTATCTCAGACTAATGTCTGCCATGGGAGGAGGTACAAGTACCTCCTCATCGTTGGGACCAACTGTCCCCAGGCCTAGCCACGTTCCCCACCCTCATGGGGCTTGTAGGGAGAAGCTAGGCCTATTGTCTGCCATCTTCCCTGCCCCAGGGAGGATGACGGGAATGGCAGTCTTGTGAGCTGCAGATGGGCAAGCTCCAGCTTTGGTCCTACCCTGCCCAAAAGGGCTGGGCATGGTCACCTATGATCAAGACGAAACCATTCTCATTACTAATTTTACAATGAAAATATTCGAAAGGAGATCCTTTCCAAGAAATTAAAGGAAGACCTTAAGAAAACACCAGGCAACTCTCCAACTTATGCTGCAATAACTGAACTTCAGTCTACTACCACCAAGATCCGCAAGCCACTCAGCAGCCTCCACCACCACCACCACCACCACCACCACCACCACCACCACCACCCACCTCGCCTGCTGACGACATCTCCACGAAGATTTATTACTACATGATGTTTGCTCACATGAACAAGCAGCTCAACCAGGATCCTTCAACACATCGATAAACGACCTTCTTGCCCTCAACAACATGCCAACATTCAACTTCCCAACAAGTCCTCCTTCACCACCACCAAACAAGTCCTCCTTCAGCTGAGATTTTAAAAATAATTCCAAAAGTCGTCAGTTTGCTGCACCAGATGACTTGCAAGAATTGCTGCTTGAAGTGACGCTCCCACACCAGCCTCCACCAATGAGAGTTCACCTCCACCTCGCACCACCACCACTATCAAGAACCAATCAGCTGCCTCCTACCAGTCGAGACACAGCCGCTCCCCACCAATAAAAGCCACCTGCTTGCAAGAACCAATCACCGACTTCACCTCCACTATGGAAAAAACATACTCCATGCCTGGTGTCAGGTTCCTCAGCACTGCATCGAGGGGTGACACAACGCATGCCAACAAACATCTTCCAACTCCAAGATGGATCTGTCAAGTTCGGCTGTATTGATCAGATTATCAAAATCGACACAATCCTCTGTGATCTTGCTAAACTCAAAAACGACAACCCTCTGATTGAGTTATCTCACCTCCCACTACTGCACTTCAACAGATGGTGCAATGGTGCACTGATCAAGTAACCTCTCCATTACTGAAGTTCGTTCCTGTTGACCTCCTGCCTGCCGCGCCGCCCCATCACACCTTCATAGGTGTCACATCTCATCGCCCTGATTACTCGCTATCAAGACCTGCAGGTACGTCAGTACCACTTGCTCCAGTGGTTGGGCCACTGATCTTTCCTTCCTTCCTCTTCCACCATCCCATTCTTTTCCAGAATTCCATCCTTCCCAATTTCCCTTCCCCATCTCGTCGATTCTCGGCCATATCGATTCGATATTCTGAACTACCTCACTATTGTAAATCTATTTAATCATTTAAAATTTGTATTCATTTGTAATTTGTAATTTAGACTTGATAAAGGCCTTCGATACTGTCAACCACAATGTATTATGTAAAAACTTCAAGCTATCGGCATAGGTTCCACAGACTGGTTTAAGTCCTATCTTAGCAACAGGAAACAAATTGTCAAAGTCAACAAAACAGAATCAGAACCACTGCCGATGCATGTGGAGTTCCCCAAGGTAGTATTCTAGGTCCCTTATTATTCCTGTGTTATGTAAATGATATGCCCATCAGTGTCAAGTGCAAACTCCTACTGTATGCGGATGACAGTGCTCTGTTAGTATCAGGTAAAGACCCACAATATATAGCTAATGTATTAACACTGGAACTAGAGTCCTGCAGCAAATGGTTAGTAGACAACAAACTATCGTTACACCTCGGAAAAACAGAAGCCATACTCTTTGGCACGAAATATAAACTGAGCAGGGTAATGGGGAATCCATCACCTCAGTTTCCTCAGTAAAATATCTGGGAATCCCCTTTGACCCATGCATGTCAGGAGAATTGATAGGGAACAGTGTAGTAAAGAAAGCGAATGCCAGACTGAAGTTCCTCTACAGACAAGCACAGTGTCTACCTACTGAGGCTCGCAGGACCCTATGTCTAGCCCTTATACAATGTCATATTGACTACGCTTGCTCTTCATGGTACTCTGCCTTGACAAAAATACTGAAAGATAAACTGCAAATCACACAGAACAAAATGATGAGATTCATCCTGAACCTGGGACCAAGAGAACATGTAGGCCAGGATGAATTACAACAATTAGATATGCTGAATATTGAAGACAGAGTAAAACAACTTAAGTTGAATCAAGTTTATAATATGCTCACAAACAGTGTCCAGAATATCTTGCTGCCAATTTTGTCGAGGCTGGGAACCAAAGCAGTCATAGTCCTAGGGAGAGAGAGCACAACTTTGTAGTACCCACAGTCAGTGGCCAGGCTTCAAACACCTTTTATTGTACAGCAATAAAGGAATGGAACAGACTGCATATACATGTCAAAGCCAGTCATAGCATGAGCCAGTTCAAGAAGAGAACCAAAAGGTACCTAATGAATGTAGCGACAGAAAGGGAGGAAAATGATTTTTTTTTTTGGATAACATACATGTACATGTAAATAACTCTTTTACCTTATTCCTTTTAATTTTAGTATAATAACTAGTATCTACTAGTGTCTAATATTAAGGTATTAAATGGACCCCAATGGAAATAAGTCACTCTATCTGACTTTTGGGTTATCCTGGGTTTTCTACACATATGCTGCTATGTATGATAATCTATGTAACTGTATTTGTGTATACCTGAATAAACTTACTTCACTTACTTAGATTAAGAACTAGTATTAGTCTGCCGAAAAGCCTAGCATGCCTGGGCATGCTAGACATGCTAATGCCATCTTTGTAATTATTTTCTTATAAATGTAAACCACCATTGTAATCTTTACAAAGAAATAAATAATTCTAAATCTTCATCCCCAATGAAAACTGGGGTGCCACTAGCACGTTAGAGACAACACAATAAGTGTCAGGAGCCCAAGACTGTTCAACTGCCTCCCAGCGTACGTAAGGAAATTACCAATAGACCCTGGCTGTCTTCAAGCAGGAACTGGACATGCACCTAAAGTCGGTACCTGACCAGCCAGGCTGTAGTTCGTACGTTGGACTGCGTGCGGCCAGCAGTAACAGCCTCGTTGATCAGGCTCTCATCCACCATGAAGCCTGGTCACAGACTGGGCCGTAAGGGCGTTGACCCCCGCAACTCTCTCCACGTAAACTCAAGGGGAACACAGTCACAAAAAACAGGGCAAACGGAAACCAGGCCTGTGTGAATATTATGCACTTGGTATCTGCAGGCATGGAATATTTGGGAAAACAGATGGGACATGCAATTATGATCACCCCAGAAAATGCCGTTCCCATATGAAAACAGGAAAATGCAACCTCCCGTCCTGTAAGCTTTTCCACCCTGAAATGTGCCACTCATCAGTTCAGTAAAGACAGTGCTATAACTTATATTGACAGGCATACCACCTAAAGGGTACAAGACGGCAAAGAACATCCAGACCATGGGAAAACCTGGGTAGCCACAGCCACTCCGGAGAGAGAGGATTTTTAATGCCAGGAAGGGAAAAAAGCTGGCAGGAAATAACAGAAATCGTACACCAACTGCAATCATTTCTGGAGTGGAATCACAGTCAATGGCCTCCACTCCAGAACAACAGATATTAGTGCCAGGAAAAAAAGATCCCCCCCCAAACCACCAATCCAACAACATTCATCTTTGCAAATATACAGGGTCTAAAGCCAGCAACAAACAACAAGATACCTTACATCCGTGGACTGGTTACAGAGTCAAATGCTATGTTTGTGGCGTTCACAGAGACCCACATAAGAGATCACTTGGACAATGAAATATGGATAAAGGGCTACAACCTATACAGATGTGACAGAGTGAACAGGCAAAAAGGGGGGGTTGGTCTGAATATCACACAGTCACTTATATGTTCAGAACTACTAAATGCCTCAAATGATGTAGTTAAAGTATTAGCAATAAAGATCGAGAATCAAAACCTAATCATCGTAGTTGTATACAAGCCTCCGGATGCAACGTCCAAACAATTCCAGAAACAGCTTCTGAAAATTGACGACTGTCTGGAAAATCTTCCAGCTCCTGCCCCCAACATCTTGCTCCTGGGGGATTTCAACCTAAGGCACCTAAAATGGAAGAATATTGCAAACAATGTGGTAGCAGAGATAACACCAGGAGGCAGCTCAGATGAAAATTCACACATGCATGAACTTTTAAATCTCTGCACCAAATTCACCTTAAACCATCAAATAATAGAGCCCACAAGATTAGAGAATATGCTGGACCTCATCTTCACTAACAATGATGATCTGATACGAAATGTCATCATATCAAAAACAATATACTCAGATCACAACATAATAGAGGTCCAGACATGCATGCGGGGCCCCAGATCAACAAAATGTGATCAGCCGCGGGGAGCCTTCTCCAAATTCAACTTCAATAACAAAAACATAAGTTGGGACCAAGTAAACCAAGTCCTAAATGATATAAACTGGGAAGATTGCCTAAGCATCACGGATCCCAACCTATGTCTAGAACAAATTAACTCTGTGGTACTTGAGGTTTGCTCAAGGCAAATTCCCTTAAGGAAAAGGAGGAAATGATGCAAACTAGAAAGAGAGAGGCGAATACAGAGGCGATACAGGCGAAGGCAAATAATAACAAAGCTGCTACAGGAGGCCAATGTCTCTGAAATACGAAGGGAGACACTAGTCAGAGAAATAGCAAACATCGAATTAAAACTAAAGGAATCTTACAGGAATCAAGAGACACGGGAAGAACTAAAAGCCATAAATGAAATTGAAAGAAACCCAAAGTATTTCTTTTCCTATGCAAAATCAATGTCGAGAGCAACAACCAGTATTGGGCCCCTACTTAAACGGGATGGGTCATACACAGATGACAGCAAGGAAATGAGTGAGTTACTTAAGTCCCAATATGACTCAGTTTTTAGCGAGCCACTAACCAGCCTGAAAATCGAAAACCTAAATGAATTTTTTATGAGAGTGCCACAGAACTTGACAGACGCATGCCTTTCTGACATCACCACGACGCCAAATGACTTCGAAAAGGCAATAAATGACATGCCCATGCACTCCGCTCCAGGCCCAGACTCATGGAACTCCGTGTTCATCAAGAACTGCAAGAAGCCCCTATCACATGCTTTTAACATCCTATGGAGAGGGAGCATGGACACTGGGATCGTCCGCAGCTACTAAAAACAACAGACATAGCCCCGCTCCACAAAGGGGCAGTAAAGCAATAGCAAAGAACTACATACCAATTGCGCTAACGTCCCATATCATAAAAATCTTTGCAAGGGTTCTAAGAAGCAAGATCGCCACCCATCTTGATACCCATCAATTGCACAACCCAGGACAGCATGGGTTTAGAGCAGGCCGCTCCTGTCTGTCCCAACTACTGGACCACTACGACAAGGTCCTGGATGCTCTAGAAGATAAACAAAATGCAGATGTTATATACACAGATTTTGCAAAAGCCTTTGACAAGTGTGACCATGGTGTAATAGCACACAAAATGCGTGATAAAGGAATAACAGGAAAAGTTGGTAGATGGATCTATAATTTCCTAACATGTAGAACACAAAGAGTAGTAGTCAACAGAGTAAAGTCTGAGGCAGCTACTGTGAAAAGCTCTGTTCCACAAGGCACAGTACTTGCTCCCATCCTATTCCTCATCCTCATATCAGACATTGACAGGGATATAAGCCACAGTGCTGTGTCTTCCTTTGCAGATGACACCCGAATCTGTATGACAGTGTCCACCGTTGAAGACACTGCAAGACTCCAAGCAGACATAAACCAAATCTTTAAATGGGGTGCAGAAAACAATATGAAGTTCAATGATGAGAAATTTCAATTACTCAGATACGGAAAACGTGAAGAAATTAAAATCTCATCGGAGTATAAAACTAGTTCCAACCACACAATACAGTGAAAAACTAATGTGATCATGTCAGAGGATCTCACCTTCAAGGACCATAACAAAGTAGCAATTGCATCTGCTCGAAAAATGACAGGATGGATAATGAGAACCTTCAAAACCAGGGATGCCAAGCTCATGTTGACACTTTACAGATCGCTTGTTCTATCTAGACTGGAATATTGCTGCACACTAACTGCACCTTTCAAGGCGGGTGAAATTGCTGACCTTGAAAATGTGCAGAGAACCTTCACCACACGCATAAGTGCGATAAACCACCTCAACTACTGGGAACGCTTGAAGTTCCTAAACCTGTACTCTTTAGAACGCAGGCGGGAGAGATACATTATTATGTACACATGGAAAATTCTCGAGGGCTTAGTACCAAACTTGCACACAAAAATCACTCCCTACGAAAGCAAAAGACTCGGCAGGCGATGTAACATCCCCCCAATGAAGAGCAGGGGTGCCACTAGCACGTTGAGGGATACCACAATAAGTGTCAGGGCCCAAGATTGTTCAACTGCCTCCCAGCATACATCAGGGATTACCAACAAACCCCTGGCTGTCTTCAAGCAGGCACTGGACAGGCACCTAAAGTCGGTACCTGACCAGCCAGGCTGTGGTTCGTACGTTGGACTGCGTGCGGCCAGCAGTAACAGCCTGGTTGATCAGTCTCTGGTCCAACAGGAGGCCTGGTCACAGACTGGGCCGCGGGGGCGTTGACCCCTGGAATTCTCTCCAGGTAGGCTCCAGGTAGACTACCCACACTTATCAAGGTCTAGGAGCCACCCCAGGCTACCTTCCACTATCTTACAAGAATCAAGAAACGCGGGGAGAACCAAAAGTCATAAATGAAATTTAAATAACCTAAGTATTTCTTTTCTTGTGCCAAATCAAAGTCGAGAACAACATTCAGTATTGGGCCCCTACTTAAACGGGATGGGTCCTACACAGATGACAGCAAGGAAATGAGTGAGCTACTGAAGTTCCAGTATGACTCAGTTTTTTGCGAGCCACTAACCAGACTGAAAATCGAAGACTTAAAAGATTTTTTTATGAGAGTGCCACAGAACTTGATAGACGCAAACCTATCTGAAATTATCCTAACGCCAAATGACTTCGAAGAGGCGATAAATGACATGGCCATGCACTCCGCCCATGGCCCAGACTCATGGAACTCCGTGTTCATCACTCGCTTTTAACATCCTATTGAGAGGGAGCATGGACACTGGGGTCGTCCCGCAGTTACTAAAAACAACAGACATAGCCTCACTCCACAAAGGCGGCAGTAAAGCAATAGCAAAGAACTACAGACCAATAGCGCTAACGTCCCATATCATAAAAATCTTTGAAAGGGTTCTAAGAAGCAATATCGCCACTCATCTGGATACCCATCAAATGCACAAACCAGGACAGCATGGGTTTAGAGCAGGTTGCTCCTGTCTGTCCCAACTACTGGACCACTACGACAAGGTCCTGGATGCTCTAGAAGACAAACAGAATGCAGATGATATATAGACGGACTTTGCAAAAGCCTTTGACAAGTGTGACCATGGTGTAATAGCACACAAAATGCGTGATAAAGGAATAACAGGAAAAGTTGGCAGATGGATCTATAATTTCCTAACAAGTAGAACACAAAGAGTAGTAGTCAACAGTGTAAAGTCTGAGGCAGCTATTGTGAAAAGCTCTGTTCCACAAGGCACAGTACTTGCTCCCATCCTGTTCCTCATAATCATATCGGACATAGATAGGGATATAAGCCACAGTGCTGTGTCTTCCTTTGCAGATGACACCCGAATCTGCATGACAGTGTCCACCGTTGACGACACTGCAAGACTCCAAGCATCATCAACCAAATCTTTAAATGGGCTGCAGAAAACAGTGTGAAGTTCAATGATGAGAAATTTCAATTACTCAGATATGGAAAAGGTGAGGAAATTATAATCTGATCGGAGTATAAAACTAATTCCAACCACACAATAGAGCGAAAAACTAATGTCAAAGACATGGGAGTGATCATATCAGAGGATCTCACATTCAAGGACCACATAACACTGTAGCAATCGTATCTGCTAGAAAAATGACAGGATGGATAATGAGAACCTTCAAAACCAGGGATGCCAAGTCCATGTTGACACTTTTCAGGTCGCTTGTTCTATCTAGGCTGGAATATTGCTGCATACTAACTGCACCTTTCAAGGCGGGTGAAATTGCTGATCTAGAAAATGTGCAGAGAACCTTCACGGCACACATAACTGCGATAAACCACCTCAATAATTGGGAATGCTTGAAGTTCCTAAACCTGTACTCCTTAGAATGCAGGCGGGAGAGATACATTATTATATACACGTGGAAAATTCTAGAGGGATTAGTACCAAACTTGCACACGAGAGTCACTCCCTACGAAAGCAAAAGACTCGGCAGACGAAGGCAACATTTCCCCAATGAAATGCAGGGGTGCCACTAGCACGTTAAGAGACAACACAGTAAGCGTCAGGGGCCAAAGATTGTTCAACTCCCTCCCAGCATACATAAGGGGGATTACCAACAAACCTTTGGCTGTCTTCAAACAGGCACTGGACAGAAACCTAAAGTTGGTACCTGACCAGCTAGGCTGTGGTTCGTACGTTGGACTGCGTGCGGCCAACAGTAACAGCCTGTTTGATCAGGCCCTGATCCAACATGAGGCCTGGTCACAGACCGGGCCGCAGGGCGTTGACCCCTGGAACTCTCTCCAGGTAAACTTCAGGTAATATAACATTTATGTAAGATATATTAGTTATTTTTCTCAACAGTAAAATACAGTACAACTTTACATCTTTTCTGAAGTATAGAAACTGTTGTTTACATGTAATAATATATTGTGAAGCACAAAATAAAGCGAATAGTAAAGAACTGGCAGAGGATTTCTTCATAACCCAACCCCAGTTTAGTCTACTTTCTTTATTATGAACCTCATAGCCATCCTGTGGGCGATAGTCAAAATATTTCAAAAGTACATAATTTGTTCAGGGACTGTACCTCAACATTACAAAGGTGCATAGGTCCATGGACTGTACCTCAGCATTACAAAGGTACATAGTAGGTCCATGGACTGTTCTTCAGCATTACAGAGGTACATTATAGGTCCAGGGACTGAACCTCAGCATTGGAAATAAATGGTATAAAATACCGACACAATGGAAAAATAAACACATAAGCAGTATAATGTGATCCTTTATTGACAACGTTTCGCCCACGCAGTGGGCTTTATCAGGTCACAAACAGATCTGCCTGGATAACAGATACATGAGTATGTATTTATAGGATTTAGTCAGGTGAAGAATGCTGCATGTGTCAATCTTCAGAGTAGGGTGTTGGAGTCTTAAACCTTGGGTAGCTTTAAAAAAGAGATTGTTTAAGTATATGACAGTGTTCCATTCCTAAGTTCTTATGTAGCATAGCGATGAAGAAGTTTCTTGGCAATAGGTTCAGCTATGTTGTAGAAGCCGTTGTTCTGGTTGAAGTTGTTGGATATACAGATAAGTGATGATTCCAGGATTCTTCGGTATTGAGTGTTGTCTTCTCTGGCAATGAGTCTTGCTTTTCTGTAGTTGATTATATGGTTATGTGAATTTCGGTGTTGAACACAGGCATTTCTTGGGTCGTCAGATCTGCCTGTGTACTGGTGTTCTAAAATACGTGTTTGGAGGTCTCTGGATGTTTCACCGACGTATAATTTGTTGCAGTCATTACAAGGGATTGTGTATACCCCTGCAGTGGATTGAAGCTTGTCCTGTCTGTTATTGGTAATGTCCTTGATGGTGGTGGATGTGGAGGTAGATACTCGGAATGAGGTATTAGAAAAAATTTTGGAAACGTGTTTGGCAATGGAGTTGGTGGGGAGGACTATGTATCTCTTCTCGGCGGTGTCTTCTCTGGGTGTGTTGAAAATGTTTAATGCCCGTCGTCTGCAGTCTTTAATAAAGTGACGAGGATAGTGAAGTTTAGAAAAAACTTGTTCAATAAGGGAGCATTCTGTTTGTGACACAATAAAGCCCACTGCGTGGGCGCAACGTTGTCTATAAAGTATCACATTATACTGCTTATGTGTTTATTCTTCCACCTAAGCATTACAGAGGTTCATAATAGATCCAGGGACTGTACCTCAACATTTCAGAGGCACATAATAGGTCCAGGGACTCTGTTACAATGTTTTCATAGCTGTACAAGTTACTATGGTAATGAACAAGTTGCAATGGTAATGAACGAGTTACAATGGTAATGAACAAGTTACAATGGTAATGAACAAGTTACAATGGTAATGAACAAGTTACAATGGTAATGAACAAGTTACAATGGTAATGAACAAGTTACAATGGTAATGAACAAGTTAAAATGGTAATGAACAAGTTACAATGGTAATGAACAAGTTACAATGGTAATGAACAAGTTACAATGGTAATGAACAAGTTACAATGGTAATGAACAAGTTACAATGGTAATGAGCAAGTTACAATGGTAATGAACAAGTTACAATGGTAATGAACAAGTTAAAATGGTAATGAACAAGTTACAATGGTAATGAACAAGTTACAATGGTAATTCAAAATTCAAATTTTTTATTTTATGGTATTAGTTCATATTGTAAAATACTTATTACAAGAAGGCCACTAGTATGCCTAGGTATGCCTAGGCATTTCAGGCAGTCTTATACTAGATCTTACTCTATATTGACACAATAATTATACTGGTATTAAGGTTAGGTAATTGTAGTGATTAACTAGGTTTACAAATATTTAACAACTTTACAATTAGTTTATCTATTAATGGAAATAGTGACGTGTTGACATGATACAGTTTCTATATTG
>WNWK01056928.1:0-10876 GCA_009830355.1 Cherax destructor
TCCGGGGGTGATGTTCCTCAAGCATAAACAATGCTAGTCTGGGGACAATGTGGTGGGAGGTGCGTGGGTGGCAGGCCTGGGCCCTTTTGATGCCAGGCACTGGTATACAGGTTCCGTCCCATGGCGAAAACTGAGACAATCGGGAAAACTGAGAAAATTTTTTTCCAAAAAAAAGTGAGAAAAAACCAAAATCAGCGAAAACTGAGACAATCAAAAACCCAAAGGGATGACTGTATGGTACAGTGGTCGCTTTTGAACACTCCAAACTCGCCCTTTTATGTAAGTTTATTATTGTGTGTTTTTATAAGTGTTTTTTTGGGGGTCTGAAATGGACTAACCCTAATTTACTTTCCCTTTTGGGGAATAAATTCGTTTTAAAACATTAACAGCATTCTGGAATGAAGAATGTTGAAAGCGGGGTCACTGTCAGTGGACCCCCGGGAAAAAATTCCCGACCTGTAAGTCCCTTACCAAAGCTTTTCCCCAAAAAAATGTCAAGTAGGTTAGTCACACCCCTCCCTTCCAAAGGGGTAAAATTTTCCATTTTCTTTCGGTGCTCATTGGGGGTTTTGAAATTTAAACAGAAAAAAGCACAAAATCCCTTACAAGTACTCTGATGGCAAACTGACTGTCTTAGCCCCTTCCCCCAACCCTTTATGTCAAATTTCCCTCTTTCTTCCTCCCCCTTTTTGCAAAATTTGGGATGGAAAAACCAAATGAGTACGGTGGCCATCACAAACCCCATCATGGAATGTAGGGTGAATTGTACTTTGGGTTTCCCCAATTTTCCCCCTTTTTTTGGCCCATTCCTTTGTTCCAGCCTCCCAAACTCATAGCTATTTCCTAGTATTCCTTCTATAGTGCTGCTTAAATTCAGAAAGGTTTTATAACGTTACTGAACCTTGCTTCATTAAACCTCTTGCAAACAAATCTTGCAAGATCTCTTTTTTTCTGGTTTGTTATAAAAAATCGCTAGCTGGTTTATTATGCATTAAAATCCATCGACTACCGATGGTCTTTAACCCTTTCAGGGTCGGTGCCGTACTATCAGTACATTTTATGCACCAGGGTCGGTCCCGTACTAGTACGCGTAAATTCTACGGCCTCAAATTAAGCTGGAAGCGGCGGGTGGAACATATGAAAGAATGGGTCTGTGTGGTCAATGCGCAGTATAAAAAAAACCTGCAGCCCCACTGCATAATGAGAAAAAAACGCCCTATTTTTTTTTAAAACAGCGACTTTGCAGTCTATTTTGTTGGTATTTATTTATGTATTCTCGTTTTCTTGGTCTCATTTGATAGAATGGAAATATTTTAAGAAATAGGGGTGATTTTAAGATGACAAATATCTTGAAATTGAGCTCAAAGTAGCGAAAAAGTTGATTTTTTTCAGATGTTCAAGTAAACAAATCCCCCCAAGCGTCAATACACGTCAACTGGTGAGTCTAATATTCTTTCCAAAATGCGCTGATATTATTTATACCATTTTTTCAATGATGCAGTTGTATACATAACAGAAAATTTTATTTTTTTGAGAATAAAAATTTAAAATGGAAACAAAAGTAATGTAAAAGGGCCTGGCGGGGTAATGAAAAGAAGATGTTTTTTTAGTGCCACGAATGTCTGCCTTGTTTTTCGGACCCCATTTCGAAATTGGCATTTTGAAATTTATTTAAATTTGGCCTTTCCAATTTCTGACCAACCAGGTAGTTGAAATTGGTAAATGGGCGGTTTCTTGTACTCAATCGATAAAAAAATGGAGTTCTGGGGAAAAAGCTATGATTTTAGTAGACTGGAACACTGGAATTGGCAAATACGGCTCAAAATGGGCAAAATTGCATATGGGAAAAATTTGTCGAGACCGATAACTTCCGAGCATAATTCCGTAAATTTTCGATCAAAATTTATACTTTTGGGATTATGATCAGAAAAAAATTCTCTATCATTTCATAAGATTTTTTTTTTTTCCCAAAAAAAAATTTTTACCTGAAAACAGTTTGGGGTGGCCTGTCGACCCCCCAAGGGGGTTCTCGAAACCCGTTCCCGGGGTGAAAAATTTTTGAAAAAAAAAAAAAAATTTTTTATATGATAAAATCTTTTCCGAAAAACGGGAAAAAATTGATCGAAAACTGGAATACAAAAATTGCTTCGATTATATTCGCATCCTTTTTCCCAATTTGGGCCCTATTTAAAATTTTGTTTCAGTCTCTAAAATTATTTTTTTAAAATTTTTTTCTTCGGGGGGCGAAACCCCTAACCCCAATTTAAACACAAATATGGACAAAAATGAAGGGGTTTTTACAAAAACGTCCCAAATTCCAGAAAAAACAGACTCCCGGGCCCTTTTAAATTACTTTGTTTTTATTTTAATTTTATTCTCAAAAAAATTGAATTTTCTGTTATTATACAACTCTTATTTAAAAATGGTTAAATATCAGGCATTTGTCAAAATATTAGACTCGCCATTTATTTTATTGGACACATGGTGTGATTTGTTTACTCTTGAACATCGGCAAAATCGAAAAATTTCACTACTTTGAGCTCAATTTCAAGGTACTTTTCATTTCAAACCAATCAAAAATCTCTTTTCTGGTATCTTCCATTCTTTTAGACCAAAAAAAAAACCAAAAAAACCATGAAAAAAGACCCCAAATCTGTTTTTAACAAAAAAGGCGGAGTTTTTCTCATTCTAAGTTTTCTGCGCACCTACCCCCGACCCATTCTTTCTATATAAACCCACCAGCCATTTCCCCCAATTTAGGGGAAATTTGCGTAATGCCCCAACCCCCGCTCGTAAAATGCTGTATGCCCCCACCCGAAGGGGATTAAGGAACAAATTCGTTTGGTAATGGCTCTTGAACGCCTTCTGGAATGAATTATGACCGCTTCGGGGGGCCACTGTATTGTTTATTATGTAATATTAGTTAATTGTGATAGGTAAATAAGCCGTAGTGATAACTTCTTTTTTTTAAACCTGTCCATTTCCCCCAAGGCAGGGTGGCCCGACAAAAAAAAACTTTCATCATTCACTCCATCACTGTCTTGCCAGAGGCATGCTTATACTACAGCTACAAAACTGAAACAGAAACCCCTTTGGGGGTTTGGCCGTACTAGTCGGCTTCCCCAGTTTGGCGTATAGTACCCCCAAATTTAGCCCCCCTCAAATCAAGCAAAAACAGGCTGTTGGGCCCTAGATTTAAAGAATGGGTCTGTTCAGTGGGGCAGTAAAAAAAAATCCTCCCACACAGTGCATATGCTTTTATTCTCTTTTCTTAGTTCATTTGATAGAATGGATGATATATTACAGAAATAGAGATAATTTTGACTGGTTTTCCCGATGCCAACTACCTTGAAACTGGGGCGCAAAATGCGAAATATTTGATTTTGGTCGATGTTCAAAGTAAATCAAACCATGCGTCCAATACACATCAACTGGCGAGTCTAATATTCTTGCAAAGTCCTTGTATTTACCATTTATATGATGCAGTTGATAATAACAGTAAATCTTCAATTTTTGTGAGAAATTAAAAGGGAAAAGCAAAAAGAATAAGATCGGCCCTTTAACGTGACTAATGAACAGAGAAGATGTTATTTTAGTCTGGAATCTCCTTGTTTATTCTGAACCTATTTTAATTGGCATCGTTTGAAATTTGTGTGAAATTAAATTGCATTTTCACCATATTTTGGGTAGTTGAAATTGGTAAATAGGCGGTTTCTTGTACTCAATCGATAGAAGAAAAGGAGTTCTGGGAAATAGCTATAATTTTAGTAGACGGGAAACATTGAATTTGCCAAAAATAGGCTCAAAGTGGCAAAATCCCGATGCGTAAATGTCATCGATACCCTAACCACGAAAGCATAATTCCGTTATTTTTCGATCAATTATTAATTTTCATGCTTTATGATCAGAAAAAGATTTTTATAATTTTTTTTTCCAAAATTTGCAACCCTGAGACAGTTTGAGAGGGTCCTGAAACTCCAAGGGTTAACACCCTCCTTCAGAGTGCTGGCACTGACTTCCCATCTCCAGGAATCAAGTCCAGCCTGCCGGTTTTCCCTGAAACCCTTCATAAATGTTACCTTGCCTACACTCCAACACACGTCAAGTCCTAAAACCATTTGTCTCCATTCACTCTATCTAACAGCTCACGCCGCTTGCTGGAAGTCCAACCCCCTCGCAGAAAAACCCCCTTTCCCCCTCCCTCCAGCCTTTTCTGAGGCAGACCCTCCCCCGCCTTCCCTCCACTACAGATTTATACCTCTCAAAGTCATTCATTTTGTTCCATCCTCTCATATTTTTAGGGTAATAATAAAGCATATTCCCTGCATCACGAGACTGAGCTAATGGCAACCGACAGTGGCTTCAAAGCCACTTATCTTTTATTGACTATGTACAGTGGAACCCGGTTTTCGTTTTAATCTGTTCCAGAAGGTGGGCAAAACCGTTTGATGAAAACTAAGTAATATTTCCCATTAGAAATAATGTAAATCCAATTAATCCATTCAGACACCCAAAAATATTAACAAAAAATACATTTTATAGAGAATAACTATAGTTTACATACAGAAAACAATGAGAAATAAATAATAATATAATTTTAATGGATAAATGAACATTTAAATCACTTTTACCTTTATTGAAGAGACTTATTGTCGTATGGAAGACAGCGAGGAGGGGGAGGGAGGAGAGGTTATTGTTTGGAAGGGAATCCCCTCCATAAGGACTTCAGGTATCAAAGCCCTATCCGGGTTACTTCCCTTCTTTTGTCTTTTACTGGCACTAGGACTCTTAGAGTCACTGGACCATGCAGACACGACTTGCAACAGTTTTGTTAGGGTGATATATCTCCACCAACTCTTCCACATCCCAGCTACAGGATATTTAATGTGGCCCAGAGCCATATTATTAACATCGACATACCATGTTCACTGAGTTTAATCGTTTCTAACAACTACCTTTAGATGCCATCATAAACAAAGGGAGAAGTAATGAATTACTCATGCCAAGAATTGTAAACAAAAGCGTGATGTTTAACCCTTTGAGGGTTGGTCCCTACATGTAATTCATGGCAGCCAGGTGTCACGTACTATACACGTAAATTCTAGCACCTTCAAATCTGGTGGAAGAAAGCTGGCAGGCCTACATATAATAATAATAATTTTTTTTTTTTTTTTTTTTTTATTAACACATGGGCCCGATTCCCACCAAGGCAGGGTGGCCCAAAAAAGAAAAACTTTCATCATCATTCCTCCATCACTGTCTTGCCAGAAGGGGGCTTTACACTACAGTTATAAAACTGCAACATTTACCCCTCCTTCAGAGTGCCGGCACTGTACTTCCCATCTCCAGAACTCAAGTCCGGCCTGCCCGGTTCCCTGAATCCCCTTTATAAATGTTACTTTGCTCACACTCCAACAGCACGTCAAGTATTAAAACCATATGCCTCCATTCCTCCTATCAAATACGCTCACACATGCTTGCTGGAAATCCAAGCCCCTCGCCAAAAAAACTTCCTTTACCCCTCCCTCCAACCTTTCCCAGGCCGACCCCCACCCCGCCTTCCCTCCACTACAGATTTATACACTCTCGAAGTCACTCTGTCTCGTTCCATTTCTCTACATGTCCAAACCACCTCAACAACCCCTCCTCAGCCCCTGGACAATCGTTTTGGTAATCCCGCACCTCCTCCTAATTTCCCAAAATCCGAATTCTCTGCATTATATTCACACCCCACATTGACCTCAGACATGACATCTCCACTGCCTCCAGCCTTCTCCTCGTTGCAACATTCATCACCCATGCTTCACACCCATATAAGAGCGTTGGTATAACTATCTCTCATACATTCCCTCTTTCTTCCATGGACAAGGTTCTTTGTCTCCACAGACTCCCAAGTGCTCCACTCACCCTTTTCCCCTCATCAATTCTATGATCACCTCATCCTTCATAGACCCATCCGCGACATGTCCACTCCCAAATATCTGAATACATTCACCTCCTCCATACTCTCTCCCTCCAATCTGATATCCAATCTTTCGTCACCTATTCTTTTTGTTATCCTCCTCACCTTACTCTTTCCTATATTCACTTTCAATTTTTTTTCTTTTACACACCCTCCCAAATTCATCCACCAACCTCTGCAGCTTCTCTTCAGAATCTCCCAAAGCACAGTGTCATCAGCAAATAATAATAGTTTAATAATAATAGTTTATTTGGACATGATACAAAAAATTACATTTGGTTATTGAGATTACATGAGGTGTACATGCCTAAAGCCCCTAATATGCAGGGCATTTTGGGCAGACTTAAAATTAACTTAAAACTAAATTGTAAGAATTTTTGTAGATAGTTTACAATGAGTATAGGTGAGTATTTAAGCTATGAAATTTGAACATAGTTTAGACATGACATTTTTTTAAAAATAGTTTTGTACTTTTGTCTTCATTATAAAATTAATGAAATCAGATTAAACAAATTAAAGCAAGAATAATAATAAAATAATAAAAAATTATGGTTGATAATTTATAAAATTAGTAAAATTGCATATCTAAGTTATAAAGTTTGAATATAAGTTGAACATATCAATTAATTGTAGCAATTTATTGTAGCAATGCAACTAATTGAGTGAGATAACAATTTAAAACAATTAATTGCATTGCAGTTAGTTTACGTGGTCATTATAATGTAAGTGTTGTGGAAATAATTAGCTAAGTACGTATGTAATATCATAACAGGTTTTTACATTCAATTGATTAGTCAGTTTTTACGTTAAGTGATTATTCTACTTTGCTGGGAATGTTTGATATTGAGCAATAGCTTTGGGTGAGAAGGTGGTTTTAGCATCGTTTGAATTGGGGTACAGGTAGA
Source organism: Cherax destructor (assembly GCA_009830355.1). NCBI lineage: Eukaryota > Metazoa > Arthropoda > Malacostraca > Decapoda > Parastacidae > Cherax > Cherax destructor. Next base: position 6,868 of record WNWK01056928.1, read on the forward strand.
GTTTCTTTGGCAATGACAGGTAATGAATTCCAAGAAAGGGTCTGAGTGGTCAGTGTGAGCAGTATAAAAAAAATCCTGAAGCACGTAGTGCATGAGAAAAAAAAAACTGTGTTTTTGGTTTAAAACAGCGAATTTGCAGTGTATTTTCGTATGGTATTTATGGTTGTATTCTCGTTTTCTTGGTCTCATTTGATAGAATGGAAGATATATTACAGAAATAGAGATGATTTTGATTGGTTTCACGAAGAAAAGGACCTTGAAAGTGAGCTCAAAGTAGCGAAAATGTTCGATTTTTGCCAATGTTCAAGAGTAAACAAATCACACAACATGTCCAATACACGTAAACTGGTGAGACTAATATTCTTTCACAAGTGCGCTGATAATTTATACCATTTTACAATGATGCAGTAGTATACATAACAGCAAATCTTCTATTTTTGTGAGAATAAAATTCAAAATGGAAAGCAAAAGTAATGTAAGACGGGCCTGTAGATGTGACTAATGAACAGATAAAATGTTATTTTAGTACCAGGAATGTCTGTATTGTTTATTCTGGACCTATTTTCAAATTGGCATCTTTTGAATTTGTGTGAAATTGGCCAAATTGCCAATTTCTGACCACTTTATTGGTAGTTGAAATCAGTAAATGGGCATTTTCTTGTATCAATCAATAGAACAAATAGAGTTCTACAAAAAGCTATGATTTTAGTCGATGGAACATTGGAATTGGCCGAAAATAGGGCTCAAATTGGGCAAAATCACCAATGCGTAAATATCGTCGAGATCGCTAAATTCGCGAGAAAATAATTCTGTAAGTTTTCCATCAAATTTCATACTTTTGGTGTCAGTATGATCAAAAAGATTCTCTATCATTTTTGAAAATATATTTTTTTTTTAATATTTTTATTAAAATTTTTGGGGGGGCTCACCTCAAAGGGTTAACCTTTCGGGGTCGAGAGGCCCTCTCCCAAACTCTTTCCCAGGGTCGAAATTTTGGAAAAATTTTTTTTTTAAAAATGATAAAATTTTTTGATCATATGACAAAAAAGGAAATTTTAGGGAAAACTAAAAATACTCTCACAATGTTAGGGGAATTGGATTTTTAGGGCATTTTCCCCACGGATTTTAGCCAATTCCAAGTTTCAGCCAAAATTATAAAATTGCTAAAACCATTTGTTTTTCCGAACATTTTCGCACTTTTGCTCGTTTCAAGGTACAGATTATCATGGGAAAATTAAAAATTCTCTCTATTTCGGAATATTTTCCCCCACAATTGAGACCAAGAAAACGAATCCCCCCAAATCCATACAAAAAGAATGCAAAGCCCTTTTTTAAAAACCAAAAAACACGGCGGGTTTTTTTTGTCGCTTATGACGGTGCTGCGGGAAATTTTTTATACTCCCACATAAAATTTCCCCTCTACATCAGGCCTACCACCCTTTTTTCCTGCTTGAGGGGCGCAAAATTTGCATACTAGTTAAAAACCCCTGGTGCTAAAGACAGTATGGCAAAAAACCCCTAAAAGGGGTTGGGGGGTGACTGGGGAAAGACATACACTTTTGTCTGATGGACCAGAGAAATGTAATGTTTCCCCCAGCAATCCTACTATAAACATTGATGTTACATAGCATATAAACATTGATGTTTATATGTTGAACGTGTTTCATAAAATTTTTGGGGAAAAAATATCATAGAGGGATTAATGAAAATGTCTATTTTAAACCCTTTAAAAAGACATTTAATGTGCCCAAGAGTGATTATTATTCATTAGTATTATTACTAGGGGTTTAAGACTAGGGACCCCTTTTAGTAAAATAACAAAGGCATGTTTATTTTATGAAACGTGTTTCTTATATAATTTTGAAGAAAATATAAAGATGGATTAATAAAAATTTATAAGTGGGCCCCCTCATAAGGTAGTTACATTCCGAAAACCGTTTAGAAAAACGTGAGAAAATTTAAAAGAACTTAGGGGAAAAAGGGAGGTCCAGAGCCCCCAAAAAGCCAAACAAGTTTTTTGACCAACAGATCTTCAAATATAAAAGAAAAATTTTAATTGTAGTTCAATCTGATGTATTTTGTTGTTTTTACTGCTTAAACTACAAATGTAACAGAAATAATAGTATTTACCTTAAATTGGGGGGTGCGGGATTTTTGGGGATGATTGTGAAGAGAGTGGAGAGTTATGCTGTGGCCCTACTGGGCTGAGGTGGATAGTAGAGATTCTGGAACTGAAGTCGATGGTTGTACTGAGTGTCTCTAACTTAATAAAGTCATTCAGTAAGTCAGTCAAGTCATTCAGTAAGTCAGTCAAGTCATTCAGTAAGTCAGTCAAGACATTCAGTAAGTCAGTAAAGACATTCAGTAAGTCAGTCAAGACATTCAGTAAGTCAGTCAAGACATTCAGTAAGTCAGTCAAGACATTCAGTGTCAGTCAAGACATTCAGTAAGTCGTCAAGACATTCAGTCAGTCAGTCAAGACATTCAGTCAGTCAGTCAAGTCATTCAGTAAGTCAGTCACACAAACTTATGTTTAAATTTTTTATGTGTACAAAGTAACACTTCATTACAGCCACAGGTTATGCCCTTTCTAATATCTTTTCTTCGTTAATTCTAAGACTTAATAAATGCTTAAACATTTTCTTGCCACTTTGAGCAACACTGGTATGCCTTTACTGGGTGACATGATTGTTGGCAGATACAAGATATAGTAATTTAAAGATCAAAACACAATTCACTCTCTTATCCTTGAGAAACAGCTGGCTTGACGCGTATGGAATACGAATGCTGGGATGGTGGGTGTTTTTGGGGGGAGGTAGCATGGGAAGGCGGGTGGTCTCCCAGCTGTTCCACAACATTAGCACCGGCCGCTTGAGGGAATGGTTGTTTTTCTTCCTGCAAACGAAGTTTATTCAGGTATACACAGATACAGTTACAAAGATTATCATCATAGCAGCATATGGTAGAGAACCTAGGATAACCCAAACTTTGGGTTATCCTAGGTTCTCTAGGATAACACTTTGGGTTATCCTGGTTCTCTAACATATGCTGCTATGTATGATAATCAATGTAACTATCTCTGTATACCTGAATAACTTACAGTTTGGAAGGAAAACAAATTCCCTTTTCCTCAAAGAATGAGATTCTTACAGTGGTAAATAACCATGGGCTTACACTTGAAATCACCTGATGCATTACCCAAAAGGAACAAGGTGAAGCGATCCTGCTGTCTTGAAGCCTGGTGCACTTTTCTCTTGCTGACTGGGTATAAGTTCATGTTGGCATTTTCTTTCCAGAAAACACTTGTCTCGTCAGCATTAAAACTTGTTGGCTCATAGCCACCCTTAGAGACCCCACTGACCCCAATGGTTTAACCTACTGCAGGCGACCCGGGCTCAAAATTTTTCCCCTCCAGCGAATCACTAATACAGTGGTACCTCGACTTACGATGGTCCCCAAACACACCCTTTTTTGTAAGTTTATTTTAAATGCTTTTGTAAGTGTAATTTTGGGGTCTAAACGGACTAGTCTATTTACATAATTTCTTTAAAGGGGATAAATTGTTTTGGTAATGGCACTTGAACAGCATTCTGGGAAAGAAAAATATCTTTAAATCGAGGACCACTGTATAAGGTTTACGTCGTGTTAGATAAAAATGTGCCTCAATTCTTCAATCGTGTAATACCAAAACGCGCAACATAAAATCGTCTAATGAGGGTCTACTGATTTAAACCCAAAATAAAACACTTAATGTGCCCAAAAGTGATTAATATTACATAATAGTATCACAACATATGAGCAGCCCAGGTGGATGCATCTGGTACGGACGATTTCCAAGCGGATGTATGAAACCCAGGGTAAAAATTCGCCGAAAAAGTGGTCGTAATAAAATTTACGATATCCGGACCAGACAAAAACCAGGGTTCCACTGTACTGTGTATGTGCTTTAGACAACAAGAAGCATACTTAATAACAATACTTAACATTGCCTTGGGGGAAAAAATTTATT
>WNWK01056929.1:0-10876 GCA_009830355.1 Cherax destructor
ATCCAATTGATTTTTTAAAAATGCGGAAAGGTTGTATCAAGCAAGTCCATGGTTAAAAATATAATAGAATCATGTTTCATTAAAAGGTTTTAAAAAATAATATGAATATTTCTTTTGGTTTAAAAAAATTTGGGGATTCTTTTAAAATTTTAAAAATTTTTGGAAAAATTTTAATGAAAAGGACAATTTAAATTTTGGGGAAAAAACCCCACCCCCTTTTTCTTTTTTTTTTTTTACAGACGGATGTTCCCTACAAAGGTGGTCTTTTTAGGGGGGGGATTGGGGTATTTTTGGCCCCCATATTCCTCTTTTTTTTCCCCAGTTCCTTGATGGGGGAGTAGTCAAAAAGTTTTTGGGAATTTTTTTTTTTTTTCATAGGGTTTTCTTGCATATATATATATATATATATATAAAATATATTATATATATATATATATATATATTATTATTATATATATATATTATTTTTATATAAAATATTTTTATATATATATATAAAAAATTTTATTTTTATATTTTTAATAAAATAAAATAAAATTTTATTTTTGCCGGATTAGGAAAACTTGAGATGTTTTAAAAAAAACCCCCACCCCAATAAACAAGTGAAAATTTGGGGTATGCAATAATTTAAAATCATTCGAACATAACAAAAAAAATATTTTCATTGTGTTTGTTTATTATTAAATTAATGTTAACTAAAAAAAATATTTTTTTTTTTGGGGGGCTAAATTAAATTGAGCTTGTTTAAATAAGTTGGTAGGTTTTAAAATTTTTTGGTAAAAAATTATAAATTTTACATTAACATAAATAAAAAAAAATATCTTTAAACGATAAGAAAAAATTTTGAAAGGATTTTTTAGATGAGTTCTTGCTAATTGACCATTTTTTCCTAACCCAAGACATATATATATATATAATATATATATATATATATATATATATATATATATATATATTTAAAAATATATATATATATATATATATATATATTTGTGTGTGTGTGTGTGTGTGTGTGTGTGTTTTTTGGTGGGGGGGTTTGTGGTATGGGGAGGGGGGGGGGAAAAAAGGAGGAGGAGTGGTGGAATGAAGAAGTAAAGGGTGTAAAAAGAAAAGGTATTTTAGGGGGGTTTTTTTTAAAAAACAGAAGTGTTAATAGAAGACGAGTTTTGGAGGTAAAAGAAAGGTGAAGAGAGGGGAGAGGTGCAAAAGAAGGGGGAAAGAAAGAAGGGGAGAGGCTCTGTCAAAAATTTTTTGCTGAAAAAAAAAAAAAATTTGGGGAGGAGATAAAAAGGTAAAAAAGTAGGAAAAAGGGGGATTTAAAAAAAAGGGGGGGAGTTGTAGACGGGGAGCGAGGTATTGGGTAGATGGGGAAAATTTTTTGGGGAATTTTTAAAGTAAAAAAAAAAAGGGGGAGGCTGAAATTAAAGTTTTTGGCCAGGAGGTAAAAATGTTTGGGGGAAAGAAGGGGAGGATGTGGGGGGGGGGGAGGTGGGAGGATTGTAAAAGAAAAAGGGGGGGTAAACCTAAAACCCGGGGATCATGACAGAAATGTTAAAAGGGGGGAAAAGGGGTTTGGGGGGGGTTTTTTTTTTTTTAAAAAAAAAAAAGGGGGGGGCCCCGGGGTTCAAAAAGAGCATGTTAGCCCCTTTAAAAAGGGGGAAGGGGGGAAAAAAATTTTAAGAAAGGGGAAAAATTTTTTAAAGAGAACCAGGAAAGGGAGGGGATTTTTTGAAAAAAGAGGAAAAAAGAGAGTAGGATTGAGATGAGAAAGGGGCTTTGGGAGGGGGGAGGGTTTTAGATCAAGTGTTTAAGAAAAATTTTGAACAGAAGAAAAATAGAATTTTTTTTTATATTTTAAAAAAGGGAATGATAGAGGGGTAGGGAAAGGGGAAAAGTTGAAGGAATGGGGAGTGTTACTAAAAAAAGAGTTTTATGATGAAAAAGTGGGGCTCAAGGTTGGGGGAATGGGGAGGGGGGGAAATTTTTTGGAAAAATAGGGCAGACGGGGGTGAGTCACCATGTTTTTTAAAATTTTTAAAAGGGGTTTTTTAAAAATAAAAAAGGTTGGGGGGGGGGGGGGATTAGATTAGGGGAATTAAATGAAAGGGGATGAACAGTTACTTTTTGCTGATGATACTGTGCTTATGGGATTCTAAAAAGTTGCAAAAGGGTTTGTGGACGAGTTTGGGAGAGGTAAAGGAGGTTAAAAAGGGAAAATAGATGGGGTAAGGTGGGTGAGGGTAACAAACGATTTTAAATAAAGAAAAAATTGGGTATCCCTTGGAGAGAGGGGTTATGGAAAAGTAATTTTTTTCAGATATTTATTGATGTGTCAGGGGTGGTTTAGAAGGATGAGGTTAACCATAGAATTTATGAAGGAAAAAAAGGGGAGTGGTGGGTTGGGGGGTATCTGTGGGGAAAAAAGTTATCCATGGAGGCAAAGAAGGGAAGTAAAGAAAAAGGGGGTACCAACACTTTATATGGGGTGAAGCATGGGTTTTAAATGCTTTAGGGGGAGGCCGGGGGCAGTGGAGATGTCCTGTTTTAAAGGGGAATTTTTGTAAAATTTAGAAAATTCGGGAATTTGGGAAAAGGGGAAGGGTGGAGTTACTAAAAAATATTTGTCAGAAGGGGTTTAAGAGGGGGTTTTTGAGGTGGTTTTTTCTTTAGAGAGAAAAGGATCAAAGTAGAATGACTTGGGGAGGAAAAACTGTAGGGAAGGAAGGGGGGGGTGTCCTAGAAAAGGTTTGGGGGGAGGGGGAAAGGATTTTTGGGGGGGCCGGACTTCCAGCAAGCATGTGGGGGAAACGTGTTAGATAGGAGTAAATGGAGACAAAAAGGTTTTTGGGAAGACAATTTTGTTAGGGTGAGAGGGTAAATTTTGTAAAAAGGTTTTAAGGGGAAACCCTTTAAAATTTATTTATTTGGGGCCCTTTAGTCCGGGGAAAAGGGGGAAAACCTGCCCCCCAAAAAGGGGGTTTTCGGGGGGTGAATTGGGAGGCCCCTTCCCAGCGGTAACTGAGCCCCAAAAGGGCATGTTTTTGGGGGGGGGGGAAAAAAAAAAAAAGGGGGAAAGATGATGAAAGTTTTTTTTAAAAATTTTTTTTTTTGGGTCAAACGGGTTTGGGGGGGACGGCCGACTTGTTGAATATATATATATATATATATATATATATATTTTTCAAGGCCCCAGATATTGGGAAAGGGGGTTCCCGGGGTTTGTCCCTTTAAAAAACAGACATCGCCGAAAAGCAAAACGCCTTTTTTTTCCCCTTTTTAAATGCATATAAATGCCAGACAACGCTTACACTAACTTATATTAAGTTAGAAAAAAGCCGGGGGTTTAAAAAAAAACAATACAAAGAAAAAATACACACAACTTATTACTTCCCAAATTTAAGGGGAATTTTTTGATGTGTGAGAGGTGATGGGGGTATTGTCTAAAAAAAAGTAAAAAAAAAAAGGGGGAAAGTTTTTTTCCCCTTTCAAAAAGCCTCGAATTAGGTTTAAAATAGTCTTTAAAAACCCAAATTTATGAAAAACAAAAAAACAAAGTTTAAAATTGGGTTTTTAAAAAAAAAAGGGGGCCCCCTTTTTGCTAGTTTTTTAAAGGATTTTTAGTGATAAATTTTTTCAAGGTTTTAACTTGCAATCCCCAGCAGCACTAGCCCCTAGCAAGTGTTTCCCCGAATTTGGGGAGGGGGTTTTACGCATTGCTTTTGAATTATTTGATTCAACATAAAATTTTTTAGAAGTTTTTCGGAACCAATACACTTACATGATTTTTCTACAAGGAATATGCGTAGAAACCCCCGGGAAACCCCCAAAAATTTTTCCCCCGAGTTTAATCATTTCTAACTTGGCAGTTAAAGAAGGGCTTACGCTTTCCTTTTATCACAAGCTTAGCCCAAAAATAATGAGAGCCAACTAGTTAACAAAAGGGGGAAACGAGAGAGAAAACAGAAGGTTCAGACAAGGAAAAAACAAATGAACAGGTATGGGCGATCACTGGTCGGCGAAATGAATGCATTAATACGTGTCCATTTAGCCCTTCACATATTTTGGGGAATTTTTGGGAAACTTTACCTAAAAAAATTTTTTTTTATTATAGTAAAATTAAAAAAATTTTAAAATACTTTACAGATGACAAAACCGAACAAGAAACTTGTCTGATGCAGTTATAAAAAAAAGGGAAAACCATTTTCCAGGCAAACCAATCCCAGTGCAAGGAAACTGCTATCAACATTTACAAGACCACCCCCAGTTAATGTGAAAGAATAAAATCAAACCATTCTAGGAAAAAAGGTAAATCTAGTATAATATCAGACTTCCTCATATGAAAAAAAAGGCCCTAATTAAACCAATTAGGGGAAAAATGGAGTATATATCAATGAGTGCCTAACCGGAAAAACTCAAAACCTTCTTTTAGGCTGAAAAACTTCAAGGGGAGAACAAAACCATCAGTGCTTCCCCTGTGAGGAAAATACTAGTTCGAAAAGATCAACAGGTCAGCAATTTTCTTTCAAACAAGTGATCCCCCCCAACTTCCTTAGACAAGCGTTTTTACCTTACTGAACCCCCCTTTCCTCAACACATAATAAAAATTTTTTTAGTGTATGTTACTACTATTTTGGGAAATTTTTGAAAAAACTTTATACAAGGGGGACCAAACCTCAACACTATGTTTTTTTACTTTAAAGGGTTTTTTGTTTTAAATTTTTTAATATAAATCAAATCTTGCTTCTAAGTTAATTTTATATCATATTTACTATCTGTCCATTTAATTTTACCCCCCTTTTTATATTTCTTGAAATATTCCCCCAAAAAATCAATACCATACTGCCTTTCATCCAAAATTCCTTTTTCTTGAAGCTTTAAAAAAAAATTAAGGTGTAATTTGGTGCTAAAGTTTTTAAATTTTTCTTTTACTATTATTTCCCTAAAGGAACCCCATTTTTTTATTTTTATTTCCCCCGTTTTTTTTAAAAAAAAACTAACTGCCACAGTTCTTATTTAATTTTTATTATAAAATTAAGGTGCTAACTCAGGTCCCCCTTTATTTTTCTTTCATTGTTTGCTATCATTTTCCCCAGCTCCTTTTTTCCCCGCTTTAGTAAACTACCATAGTTCAATTAATTCTTTTTTAAAAATTACAAAAAAAATTTTTTGGGAAATCTATCAAATACCCTATACTCTACAAACCTTATTAAAAATTTGTAATAATCAAAAGTTCCAAGTTTTTAACTAAAACCCCAAAATTTTTAATTTATTTTCTATTATTCTCAAGGGGTGTTTAAAATCACATCAAATCTTATGATTACAGGAATTATCCTGATACCCCAAACCATTATTAAATGACTTCGTTCCAACAGCAAAGCAACTTTACACGCAGAGCAAAAAATTTTTAGAGCCAACAATAACATAACTATCTTCAATTCAATGTTAGATCTTTTGCAAACATTTGGGTGACCTCCAAAAACTACCCAATTTCCCCCAGACCAATATTAATCCCACTCACTGAGACCTGGCTGAAGCCTGATACTGTGTCTATCCATCCCAGGTTAAAACAGCCATTCCCCTTGTAGGACAAAATCGGAGGGGGGGGGAAAGCTATTTTTAATCAACTTGAATGTATCAATAACTTTTTCATAAGGGATGAGCATGGAGAATATATTAACAAAATTTTAAACAAAAGACCTGAAACCCCCCACAGTGAAAAAAAATTTACAATTCCCAGTCAAACATTAATTTTAAAAAAAAAATGGAAACCCCGATAACTGATGCACACATGAACAAAGACCATTTGCTGCTGGAGACTTCAATATAAATCCCACAGCCCCGGACCCACAAGTAACAGAATTCAAAAAATTTTGAGCAACTGCTTGTTACTACCAACAATATCAAAACCTACAAGAATCTCCAAATTTACCCTTTTCCAAAACCACATCTGGACTAATATTTGCCCCCAAAAAACAGGCATCATCACAGACAACACCACAGACCACTATCCACCTTTCATAACTAGTTTTGGAATTCCCTGATAAAAAAAGTTACCTTAACTACATAATGACCCGTTTAAAAAAATTTTAACAGCTATGATTAACATTGACTGGCATAATGATTTGAAAATAAGATACTAATAAATTTCATCAAAATTTTCCCTTAACAAACCCTCACCTCTAAAAAACATTCCCCAAAAAAACCCAAAAAGATCACAGCTAAGGACTTAAAATCCCTGGCTAACCCCCAGCATCCTTAAACCATTAACAAAAGGACCAATATGAAAAACAATACAGAAGGGTCTAAAAAAGAGAAAAATTTTAAATTTTTCTCATCAATCCACCCCCCCCCATAAGAAGATCAAAAAAATTGATTATGAGAACAGACCCAGAAAAAAAAGGTGATATGAAAAGACCCCAAAAACCCTATCTGCAATTCTAGGAAATAAAAAGATAAAAAAAACCATCAAATTATAAAGGGGAGATAAACCCCCCACTCTCACCCTGAGACAGCAAACAGATTAAGTTTTCTTCTCCACCATAGGAAAAATCTAGCGAGTAAAACCCCGGGTCAAAAAACCCCCCAACAGACTACCTCACAAAACCTACCCAATACGCTTTCCCTAGCTCCTACCAACCCAATTGAAGTCTCGCTCAAATCAAAAACCCAAAAAAGGCAGGAGACATAAAAAGTTTTCCCAATTTTTTGTAAAAAAAAACCTTAAGGGGGACTGTCACCAATTATAAAACTATTCAAAAACCATTGAAGCCTCTACCTTTCCATCAATTTTCAAAAAAGCTAGGGTCACCCGGTCCCAAAGGGGGGATCAAAAAGACCGAATAATTATAGCCCAAATTTTCCCAATTTACCATTGTTTTTAAAATTTAAAAAAATTAATTATAGACAAATCTATTCCCCCCCGTCTCACAATGTACTCAACCCCTGTCAATTTTTCAGGCAAAAAAGAGCACAAACGATGCTATAAGAAATGTTGGATTAATATATACAGCACTTGAGAAAAAAAAAGTCCCCTGGGAACTTTTTAACCAAACTTTTGATACATTGACCATGATTTCCCTTTTTACAAAATTGCAAAATTTTTAAAAGGGGGGGACCCACCAACTACCTAAAGTCATACCTCCCCCAAAAGAAGAATTTTTTTTTTGGGGGGGGGGAAAAATTTTTTTGGGGGTATAGGGGGGGCAGGAGGAAAAGGAGGAGTGGTGGGAAGAAAAAAAGGGTGATAAAGAAAAAAGGAGCTTATGAGAGGTTTTTCAAAAAAAAAGTGTTAATAGAAAGGGAGTATATGGAGATAAAGAAAGGTGAAGAGAGGGGAGAGAGTGGAAAAAAGGGGGGAAAGAATGGGAGAGGCTCTGTTAAGAAATTTTTTTGAAAACAAAAAAAAATTTGGGGGTGAGATAAAAAATTTTTAAGAAAGCCTGGGGGAAAAAATGGATTTGTCAGTTAAAAACAGAGTGGGGGGTTAGTAGACGGGGGTGGGTTTGGGATGGCGGAAATTTTGAAACTTTTTTTCAAGAAAAAAAGGCTGTAATTTCATGTACTGGCCGGGGGGGTACAACATCGTTTTGGAGTGAAGAAGAGCAGGAGGAGGGGGGGGAGGGGCATTACTTTTAAAAAAAGAAAAAAACCTGAAATTTTACGGGATCATGACAGAAATTTAAAAAACGGGGGGGAATATAGGTTGGAGTGGTTGGTATTTTTTTTTAAAAATTTAAAAAAGAGGGGGAAAGGCCTGGGATTTGGCAGAGAGCAGTATAGTTCCTTTAATAAAGGGAAGGGGGGTAAAAGATTGTAAATTATGGGGGGAAAAAGTTTAATTATATCCAGGAAAATTTGGGGGTTATTATTGAAAGAATTAGAGGAAAAAGGAGTGGACAGAGGGGAAAAAGGAGGTTTAAAGGGGGGGATGTGTAGATCAAGTGTTTACAGTGAAGCATATATGGAACAGTATTTAGAAAAGGTAAAGTTTTTTTTGCTTTTTTTGGTTTTAAAAAAAAGGGTATGAAAAGGGGGGGGGAGCAATGTGGAAATGTTTAAAAAGTATGGAATAGGTATAAGTTCCCAAAGGCTGTAAAAGTTTTTTTGATGATAGTGAGGTTGGTTGGGATGTGGAGAGGGGATTACTTCCCGGAAAGAGGTCTTAGACAGGGATGTGTAATGTCCCATAGTTGTTTAAATATTTATAGATGGGGTTGTAAAAAAGAAAAACTAGGGTGTTGGGGGGGGGGTGGGGGTTTGATTATGGGGGAAATTTAAAAGCAAAAAGGGGTTTTCACAGGGGTTCTTTTGTTTTTGATACTTTTGGGAGGGGGGTTCTAAAAAAAAGTTGCAAAAAGGGTTTGGCGAGTTTGGGGAGGGTAAAGGAGAAAGTTGAAAGTAAAAAAGATAAAGTAAGGGATGAGGGGGTCAAACGATTTAAATAAAAAAAATTTTGGTAACATTGGGGGGAGGTTATGGAAGGGGAATTGTTTTCGATATTTGGGAGTTGATTTTCAGCGGATGGTTTTATGAAGGATGAGGAACCGAATTATGGGGGAAAAAGGTGAGTGGTGTGGAGGTATCTTGGGGGGCAAAAAAATTTTTCCCTGGAGGCAAAAAAAGGGAAGTAAAAAAGTATAGTGGTACCAACACTCTTATATGGGTGTGAAGCATGGGTTGCAAATGCTGAGTGAGGAGGAGGCGGGGGGCGGGGGGATGTCCTTTTTAAAAAGGGGAATGTGGTGTAAATATTATCAAAAAATTTCCCAATGTGGAAATTAGGAAAAGGGGTGGAGTTACTAAAAGTATTTTTGTAAAAGGGGGGGAAAGGGGGTTGGGAGGGGGTTTTTCATTTAGAGAGAATGGATAAAAATAGAATGACTTGGAGAGCTTTTTAAATCTGTAGGGGAAGGAAGGCGGGTGGGGGTTGCCCCAGAAAAGGTTGGAGGGGGGGGGGAAAAGGTTTTTGGGGGGAGGGCCGGATTTCCCCGAAAACTTTTTGAGCTTTTAAAATAAAAAAGGGGGACGAATGGTTTTTGGGACATGACGATCTGTTAGGGGGAAAAAAGGGGAAAATTTTTGGGGGAAAGGGGGTTCCCGGGGGAAAACCCTTTAAATTTTATTTATTTGGGGCCTTTTAGTCCTGGAAAGGGGGAAAACAATGCCTGCATTTTAAAAAGGGGGGTCTGGGATGGGACAGCTGGGAGGGACTATTCTCAGCCGTCGTTTCCCCAGCCCCTGCAAAAACGGGGTTATGTATGGGGGGGTGAAATTTTAATGATGATGAAAAATTTTTTTTTAAATTTTTTTTTTTTGGGTCACCCTCCCCTTTGGGGGAGAGGGCCCGACTTGTTGAATATATATATATATATATATATATATATATATATATATATATAAATTTATATATATATATATATATATATATATATATATATATATATATATATATATATATATTATTGTATATATAATGTGTAAAACCCTTTAAGGGAGGTTAGGTTCCAGGCTAGTGCCTTAAAGCAGACATCCCCGAAAAAAGAAGCCTTTTTTTTTCCCCTTCCTAAATGCAAAATAAATGAGAAATAAGCTTACACTAACATTTTAAAATTGGAATAACGGGGATTTAAAAAAAACAATACAAATAAGATACACACGGGGACATTTTTACTTTCCCCTTTAAAAATTAAAATTTTTTTTGGGGGAGAGGGGGGCAGGGTAATTTCTAAAACAAAAAAAATTTTTTAAAAAAATTTTTTTCCCCTTTTCATTAAGCCCCCAACTGTGGGTTTAAAAAGTCTTTAACCCCAATTTTTGAAAAGTTTTAAATAAGGCTTTTCAAAATTTTTTATAATAAACGGGGGGCTCCCTTTTTTAAAGGGGTTTTTTGGGCCCAAGGATTCCCCCCTGGGGAAAAAATTTTCATAGGGTTTTTTTCAACCCCCCGCATAGCTCCTAAAAAAAAGGGGGTTTTTTGGGCCTTTGGGGTTTTCCGGGGCCCCCGGCCCCTTTTTGCTCCCATTAACTGTATTTGATCAACATATACCTTGTTGAAGTTTATTCAGGTATACAAAACATACACTTACATGATTATCAATAACCCCCAAAATGCCCGGGGAAAACCCCAAAAACCCCCAAAAAAAATCAGTTCACTGAGGGGTTTTAAAAAATTTTTTTCTTGGCAGTTAAAGTTTTAAAAAGGGGGTTAACCTTCCTTTTTTCACAACTAAACTTAAAAAGCCAAAGTCAATGAGGGGCCAAAATAGTTAAAGGAAAAAACAAGAGAGAGAGAGAACGAACGGAGTTCAAAACAAAAAAAAAAAAAACTGAACAGGTGTGGGCGATCCCCGGGCAGGGGGAAAAAAAAGGCCCATTAAAACGGGGGACTTTTTTTTTTTATTCCTTTTTGTAAGAGTTTGTGGCTTTTTTTTTAAAAAATTTTTTATTATAGTTTAAAATTTTTTCAAAATACAAAATTTAAAAAGACAAAAAACCCAACAAGAAACTTGTCTGATGCAAATTTTTTAATAAACAGCAAAAACCCCCTTTTTCCCCCCGACATAACTCAATCCCAGTGCAAGGAAACTGTTTTCAACATATTCGACCACCTACCAAATTTTAAAAAGCAAATAATGAAATCAAAGGGAAAAAAATTTTTAGGGGAAAAAAAAGGGAAATCTAGTTTTAAAAAAAGACTTCACTCAAAGGGTTTAAAAAAAGGGGGTAATTAAAAAAAAACAATTACAGTGAAAAAGGAGGAATTCCAAAAAAATGCCCCCCCCAGGAAACGTCAAAACCCTTTTTTTTTTTGGGGAGAAAACCTTTTAAACCCCCAGAAAAAATCCATCAGTGCTTCGTGTGGGGAAAAAAAAATGGG
>WNWK01056930.1:0-10876 GCA_009830355.1 Cherax destructor
TAAAAACCATTCTTTTATTTTTATTCAAAAATTTTGGGGAAATTTGCCAAGAAAAAATAAGATAGAGATATTGTATTGGTTAGCGTACTGCCCTGTATTTTTTCTTTTTGGGGGCTGCGAACGCGTCCCTGATCAACGGACGGAGAATCGAGCCTGCATCTTTCTTTCCTGGTGACCCTGGGATTAGCGCTGAAATTTTTTTTTTTATTAAAATCGGCAGTTTCCCAAGTCGGGGTGACCTAAAAAAAAACCCACTTTCTTATCATTCACTCCATCACTTTTTTCCAAGGGGTGCCTCCCTACAGTTTAAAAACTGCACCTATCCCCCTCCTTCCTCAGGCCTTTTTTTCCCCCTTCAGGACTTAAGTCCAGCTAACCAGTTTCCTGGTCCCTCCAAAAATTTATTTTGTTACACCCCCACAGCACGTTAAGTCAAAAAAACCCTTCACCCCACTCTCTCTTTCTAACCCCTCACAAACATGATGGAAGCCCAAGACCCCCCCAAAACCACCCCCAACCCCCAAACCCTTTTCCCTAGGACACCCATGCTCGCCTTCCTTCCCCTACAGATTTTTGCTCCCCAAATCATTCTATTATGTTCCATCCTCTTTAAATGTTCAAAACACCTCAGCCCTCTGGATAATTTTTTTAGAAACCTACACCTCCTTCAAATCTCCAAGCTGCGGATTCTCTGCTTATTCACACCACACATTTCCCCAGACACGACATCTCCACTGCCCCCAGCCTTCTCCTTGTTGCAACATTCACCACCCATTCTTCACACCCATATAAAAGTGATGGTACCACTATACTCTCATACATTCCCTTTTGCTTCCATGGATAACGTTCTTTGTCTACACAGACTATTCAGCGCTCCACTCACCTTTTTCCCATCAATTCCATGATTCACTTCGTCTTTCATAGCCCCATCTGCTGAAAAGTTCACATTGCAAATAAATACATAATATTTTCTGCATTGTACTAAGTGGAGAATCAAGCAGGGAACGATCTGGCTGAAGAACTGTTTGAGGGAAAATACACCCCACGGTTTTATAAGGAAATATTTCAGAACACATGATGCTAGGACTTGACTGAAGCTTGAGGTTAATAGGCGGAGCAGGAGCTGAAGATCAACCCTGTAGAGCTTTTTTCTTCACTTAGAAAAAACAGATACATCAGTAGGGAGCTGCTATCCTACTCAATATAGTAGATACACAGTGGGAAACTTAGTGAGTATGGGGAGAAATAATTAGCGCTCAACCAAAGACTACTACGTGGAGAATGGAGGTGAAACATGACCTATATAGACACAGTTCGGTGAGGACAGAGATACGGAGATATGAAATCACTTGTGACCGTTACTAGCAGTAACTACTCCGGATGTTGCCCCGCCAGTGGTCCCAGATGCCTCGCCCAGCTCAGTGAGATAACACGCTCTTATCTCTACCCCGCGGCACGTCATAGATTACCAGACTCGACTTTCTCGCTATAGAGTGAAACGTTTGTGTGACGTATCCCGGTGCTCGCTCAAGGAGGGAGGTCCTCTTCGTAGAATTTCTGAGTGGGAAGATGTGGTTGTGACTCCCTCAAGGTTGTGATGACATA
Source organism: Cherax destructor (assembly GCA_009830355.1). Classification (NCBI taxonomy): domain Eukaryota; kingdom Metazoa; phylum Arthropoda; class Malacostraca; order Decapoda; family Parastacidae; genus Cherax; species Cherax destructor. Next base: position 1,606 of record WNWK01056930.1, read on the forward strand.
ACAAACACACACCCACACACCCACATACACACGCACACACACACGCTCCCCACACACACACACACACACACACACACACAAAACGCACACACACCCTAACTAACATACATGGTAACTAACTAACACACACACCTAAGAACAGCATTCCGACATCTTAATAAAGAATTGTTCAGGACCCTGTACACTGTGTACGTTAGGCCCATACTGGAGTAGCAGCACCAGTTTGGAACCCACATCTAGCCAAGCACGTAAAGAAGCTAGAGAAAGTGCAAAGGTTTGCAACAAGACTAGTCCCGGAGCTAAGGGGCATGTCCTACGAGGAGAGGTTAAGGGGAAAACGACCTGACGACACTGGAGGACAGGAAGATAGAGGGACATGATAACGACATATAAGATACTGAGAGGAATAGACAAGGTGGACAGAGACAGAATGTTCCAGAGATGGGACACAGCAACAAGGGGACACAGTTGGAAGTTGAAGACTCAGATGAATCACAGGGATGTTAGGAAGTGGAATAGCTTGAGAACGTGTAGTGGAGGCAGGTTCCATACATAGCTTTAAGGAGAGGTATGATAAAGCTCATGGAGCAGGGAGCGTGACCCAGTAGTGGCCAGTGAAGAGGCGGGACCAGGAGCTATGACTCGACCCCTGCAACCACAACTAGGTGAGTACAACTAGGTGAGTACACACACACACAGACCTCAGCAGTGCTCAGGGAAAGTTGAGAAGGGAAAGTGACAGGCCACTGAGCCAAGGGATAACAGAAAGTGAAGAGATTAAAGAAAGGAAAGCTGCAATGGAGGCAACTAAATCGAATCAGGGTTACATAGGAATAGGAAGTGGAAAATGAAAGAGAGATCAGTCCTTGTTTATGGGCTCCGGAAGCTGAAGGGAAAACTTATGAAGCAAGAAGACAAGGGGTAAAAAGCGATTGAAAACATTATGAAAGCAATAAGAGAAGATGACATGACCCAGCTGGCAAATTTTCTGAGAATAGGGGGGTTTGCAAGAGGAAGAATCCGGCCAGTCAAAGTGATTTTCAAGGCAGAATTGACTCGAAACAGGATCCTGCAGGAGAAAGCAAGACTAAGGGATATGTCAGAGTACCGGAGGGTGTATCTCGACCGTGACAGAACACAAGAAGAAAGACAGAAACTGAAAGAAGAGTACAAAGACAAAGGAGGAAGAGAGATGGACAGGAGAACCCAGACTCAGGAGGAAGCTCAAATACAATCACCTTCAGATGTCCCTCAACCTGGATAACCCCAGTGCAACCAAACAATCTAACCCAAAATATACATGCCATACCCAATTCTTCCACCCACCTCATTACAAACTCCACCTTCACACCAACCACCCATAGTTCCTCATCAGGTCTCCTACTTTCCCAACCCCAAGTACCCCCAGACTACGGTTTTAGAAAAGAAGTTGAAGGTTTGGTATACAAATGCAGATGGTATAACAAATAAATTGAGGAGTGGCATGAAAGAATAAAGGAGACATCTCCAGACATAATAGCACTCACAGAAACGAAACTCACTAGGATGACAACAGATGCAAATCCTCAGGAAAGATAGAGGTAGCAGAGGGGAGGAGGAGTTGCACTGCTCATTAAGAACCGGTGGGGATTTGAGGAAGTGGAAGGAATGGATGGAATGGGCGAAAGGGACTGCATAGTAGGAACAATTCAGTCTGAGGGCCATAAGGTGGTAATTGCTGTAATGTACAACCCGCGATAGAATTGCAGAAGGCCAAGAGAAGAATATGATGAGAGCAACAGAGCAATGGTAGACACACTAGCCGAGGTAGCCAGAAGAGCCCACATGGGGAGAGCAACGTTACTAGTTATGGGTGATTTCAATCACAAGGAGATTGATTGGGAAACCTGAGCCCCATGGGGGTCCTGAATCATGGAGAGCCAAGATGATGGATGTGGTACTGGAAAACCTCATGCATCAACATGTTAGAGACACTACCAGAGAGCGAGGTGAGGATGATCCAGCAAGACTGGACCTAGTATTTCCCTTGAGTAGTTCGGACATCGAGGATATCACGTATGAAAGGCCCCTTGGAGCTAGTGATCATTTGGTTCTGTGTTTTGATTATATAGTTGAGCTACAAGTGGAGAGGGAGCAGGAATAGGAAGGAGAAACGAAACTACAAAAGGATGACTACACAGGCATGAGGAACGTCCTACAAGACATTCAGTGGGAAAGAGAATTAGCAGGAAAACCAGTAAAAGAAATGATGGAATATGTGACAACCAAATGCAAAGAGGAGAGGTTTGTCCCCAAGGGAAAACAGAAGTATTGGGAGGACCGAACGAGTCCTTGGTTCACCCAAAGGTGTAGGGAGGCCAAAAACTAAGTGCACTAGAGAATGGAAAAAGTACAGAAGACAAAGGACCCAGGAAAATAAAGAGATTAGCCGAAGAGCCAGAAACGAATATGCACAGGTAAGAAGGGAGGCTCAGCGACAATACGAAAATGATATAGCATCAAAAGTCAAGTCTGACCCAAAGCTGTTGTATAGCCATATCAGGAGGAAAACAACAGTCAAGGACCAGGTAATCAGGCTGAGGAAGGAAGGTGGGGAGTTCACAAGAAACTACCAAGAGGTATGTGAGGAGCTCAACATGAGATTTAAAGAAGTATTTACAGAGGAGACAGGAAGGACTCTAGGAATTCAGAATAGGGAGTTATACCAACAAGTGCTGGACGAAATACACAACCGAGGAGGAGGTGAAGAAGCTGCTATGTGAACTCGATACCTCAAAAGCGGTGGGACCTGACAACATTTCTCCGTGGGTCCTTCGAGAGGGAGCAGAGATGTTAAGTGTGCCACTAACAAATTGAAACTGGGCAACTACCGAGGTGTGGAAGATGGAAAATGTAGTCCCAATTTTTAAGAAAGGAGACAGACACGAGGCATTAAACTACAGACCTGTGTAACTGACGTGTATAGTATGCAAAGTCATGGAGAAGATCATCAGGAAGAGAGTGGTGGAGCACCTAGAAAGACACAAGCTTATAAACGACAACCAGCACGGTTTCAGGGAAGGAAAATCCGTTACCTTAACAAGGAATCGTTAGAGACACTGTACATCGTGTACGTCAGGCCCATACTAGAATATGCAGCACCAGTCTGGAACCCACACCTGGTCAAGCACGTAAAGAAACTAGAGAAAGTGCAAAGGTTTGCGACAAGGTTAGTTCCACAACTCAGGGGTCTGTCCTATGAAGAAAGGTTGAGGGAAATAGGACTAACAACACTGGAGGAAAGAAGGGTCAGAGGAGACATGATAACGACATACAAAATACTGCGGGGAATTGACAAGGTAGACAGTGACAAGATGTTCCAGAGAGGGAACACAGAAACAAGGGGACACAACTGGAAGCTGAAGACTCAGATGTCAAAGGGATGTTAGGAAGCATTTCTTCAGCCACATAGTAGTCAGGAAGTGGAATAGTCTAGAGAAAGATATAGTGGAGGCAGGAACCATACATAGTTTTAAGACAAGGTATGATAAAGGTCATGGAGCAGGGAGAGCAGAGACCCAGTAGCGGACAGCGAAGAGGCGGGGCCAGGAGCTGAGTCTCGACCCCTGCAACCACAATTAGTTGAGTACAATTAGGTGAGTACACACACACACACAGCGAACAGCGAAGAGGCGGGGCCAGGAGCTGAGTCTCGACCCCTGCAACCACAATTAGGTGAGTACACACACACACACACACACACACTATAGTATGGACTAGTATCAAAACATCCGGCAGAGCTTTTTTTTTTTTTAATGCCACTGCGATCATCCACTAAGGTAGGGTGACCCTCCCCGCACCACAAAAAAAACTGCATTCACTATCATTCATTCAATAGCTTGCTTGCCAGAAACGTGCAAAAGTCACATTTCAAATGACTGTGAACAGCAACATCCTCACTCTGCATCAGAGTGCACGCACTCTACTCCTGTATGTAAATGGAAAAATAAAAGATAAACGTATGTAATAACAGCAGCATATTATTACTAGATGCAATAACAGTATAGTGTTATTACTAGATGTTAATCAGTAGTGTTATTACTAGATGGAACGACAGTTCAGTGTTATTACTAGATAATATAACAGCACAATGTTATTACTAGATGGAATAACAGTTGAGTGTTATTACTAGATGGAATAACAGTTGAGTGTTATTACTAGATGGAATAACAGTTGAGTGTTATTACTAGATGGAATAACAGTTGAGTGTTATTACTAGATGGAATAACAGTAGAGTGTTATTACTAGATGGAATAACAGTTGAGTGTTATTGCTAGATGGAATAACAGGTAACAACAGAGAAAGCAACATAGAAACAAGTAAATTCTAACAACTACAAAATAATGGTTAAGAAGTGCAGGAAAATAACAAAGAAAAGCAAAATAAAACTTGAGTGATAACTTCAAATTTATAGTTTTATTCTGGGTGAATATAGTGACCATATTCACGTGACCATGGTGGGCGTGGTCACGTGACCAGGGTGGGCGTGGTCACGTGACCAGTGTGGTGGACGTGGTCACGTGACCAGGGTGGTGTGGTCAAGTGACTGGGGAGGGTGGGTGTGGTCATGTGACAGGAAGGGTAGGCGTGGTCATGTGACAGGGAGGGTGGGTGTGGTCAAGTGACATGGAGGGTGGGCGTGGTCATGTGACAGGAGGGTGGGTGTGGTCAAGTGACATGGAGGGTGGGCGTGGTCAAGTGACAGGGTGGGTGGGCGTGGTCAAGTGACAGGGAGGGTGGGCGTGGTCAAGTGACAGGGGAGTGTGGGTGTGGTCAAGTGACAGGGAGGGTGGGCGTGGTCAAGTGACAGGGAGGGTGGGCTTTGTCAAGTGCCAGGGAGGGTGGGCGTGGTCAAGTGACAGGGAGGGTGGGTGTGGTCAAGTGACAGGGAGGGTGGGCGTGGTCAAGTGACAGGGAGGGTGGGCGGGTCAGGTGACAAGGGAGGGTGGGTGTAGAGAGTCAGGGTCTGCTTGACACACGATTGTTCAAACCTTCGTCACCTCTTACACAAACTGCACACCTTGTACTGTGCTCGTGAGCCTGTACATGCCCAGAGATGTAACTCTCAGTGTACATGCCCAGAGATGTAACTCTCAGTGTACATACCCAGAAATGTAACTCTCAGTGTACATGCCCAGAGATGTAACTCCAGTGTACATGCCCAGAAATGTAACTCTCAGTGTACATGCCCAGAGATGTAACTCTCAGTGTACATGCCCAGAGATGTAACTCTCAGTGTACATGCCCAGAGATGTAACTCTCAGTGTACATGCCCAGGGATGTAACTCAGTGTACATGCCCAGAGATGTAACTCTCAGTGTACATGCCCAGAGATGTAACTCTCAGTGTACATACCCAGAGATGTAACTCTCAGTGTACATGCCCAGAGATGTAACTCTCAGTGTACATACCCAGAGATGTAACTCTCAGTGTACATACCCAGATATGTAGCTCTCAATGTATATACCCAGAGATGTAACACTCAGTGTTACATATTTAGGTACATATGTAACAATCAGTGTATATATCTAGATATGTAACACAGTTCATATATACCAAGAAATGTAGCTCACACTGTATATAGACCAGAAATGTAACTCAGTGTATATGCGCCCAGAAATACAGCACTCAATGTACATAGAACCGGAAATACTAATCTTAGTGTATATACATCCAGAAATATAACTCTCAATGTATATTTACCCTGGAATCTAACTCTTAATGTATATACATCAATAAATGTAACTCTCAATGCATATACTCGCAGTAATATAACTCTCAATGCATATACATCAAGTAATGTAACTCTCAGTGCATATACATCAAGTAATGTAACTCTCAGTGCATATACATACAGTAACGTAACTCTCAGTGCATATACATCAAGTAATGTAACTCTCAGTGCATATACATGCAGAAATGTAACTCTCAATGTTTATTTGGTAGGTAATAGATCATACAGGTTATAAAATAGTAATTTTGCCTTCAAATTTGTTTGAGATGTTGATTCTGTACACAGATAATTACATTTACGTGAACTAACACTGGAAGATGATGGTAAATTTAGCACTGACAACAAACTTAGCACTGACAACAAACTTAGCAGTGACAACAAACTTAGCAGTGACAACAAACTTAGCAGTGACAACAAACTTAGCACTGACAACAAACTTAGCAGTGACAACAAACTTAGCACTGACAACAAACTTAGCAGTGACAACAAACTTAGCAGTGACAACAAACTTAGCAGTGACAACAAACTTAGCACTGACAACAAACTTAGCACTATACCTGGAGTATACCTGGAGAGAGTTCCAGGGGTCAACGCCCCTGCGGCCCGGTCTGTGACCAGGCCTCCTGTTGGATCAGAGGCTGATCAACCAGGCTGTTACTGCTGGCCGCACGCAGTCCAACGTACGAACCACAGCCTGGCTGGTCAGGTACCGACTTTAGGTGCCTGTCCAGTGCCTGCTTGAAGACAGCCAGGGGTTTGTTGGTAATCCCCCTGATGTATGCTGGGAGGCAGTTGAACAGTCTTGGGCCCCTGACACTTATTGTGTTGTCTCTCAACGTGCTAGTGGCACCCCTGCTTTTCATTGGGGGGATGTTACATCGCCTGCTGAGTCTTTGCTTTCGTAGGAGTGACTCTCGTGTCAAGTTTGGTACTAATCCCTCGAGAATTTTCCACGTGTATATAATAATGTATCTCTCCCGCCTGCGTTCTAGGGAATACAGGTTTAGGAACTTCAAGCTTTCCCAGTAATTGAGGTGGTTTATCGCAGTTATGCGTGCCATGAATTTTTTCTGCACATTTTCTAGGTCAGCAATTTCACCTGCCTTGAAAGGTGCAGTTAGTGTGCAGCAATATTCCAGCCTAGATAGAACAAGCGACCTGAAAAGTGTCAACATGGGATTTGTATCCCTGGTTTTGAAGGTTCTCATTATCCATCCTGTCATTTTTCTAGCAGATGCGATTGCTACGGTGTTATGGTCCTTGAAGGTGAGATCCTCTTACATGATAACTCCCAGGTCTTTGACATTAGTTTTCGCTCTATTGTGTGGTTGGAATTTGTTTTGTACTCCGATGAGATTTTAATTTCTTCACGTTTTCCATATCTGAGTAATTGAAATTTCTCATCATTGAACTTCATATTGTTTTCTGCAGCCCATTTAAAGATTTGGTTTATGTCTGCTTGGAGTCTTGCAGTGTCTTCAACGGTGGACACTGTCATACAGATTCGGTGTCAACTGCAAAGGAAGACACGGCACTGTGGCTTATATCCCTGTCTATGTCCGATATGAGGATGAGAAACAGGATGGGAGCGAGTACTGTGCCTTGTGGAACAGAGCTTTCACTGTAGCCGCCTCAGACTTTACTCTGTTGACTACTCCTCTTTGTGTTCTACTTGTTAGGAAATTATAGATCCATCTACCCACTTTTCCTGTTATTCCTTTATCACGCTTTTTGTGTGCTATTACACCATGGTCACACTTGTCAAAGGCTTTTGCAAAGTCTGTGTATATAACATCTGCATTTTGTTTGTCTTCTAGAGCATCCAGACAAACTTATCACTGACAACAAACTTAACATCATAACCTAAGACCAGCATAACTTGTGTTAGTATTATTCAGTATTAGCAAATATATTAATTTTCGTGATATTCAAACCTAGTACTTTTTTTTAATCAGATATATGAATACGTATTTCTTTTTGGCTCGTTTGACAATACGAATTTTGCTTGTTAAGTAAGGATTGTTGACAAAAGGACAGTTGACTGAAGGATCCTTGTTGATTAAGCTTAAACCTAACATTCTAACTTATTTTTTTTCGACTTATGACTCACGAGAAAAATATATCAAATTGATGACCTGAGACAAAAACCCCTCGATGCTTAGCAAGCTGGAAATTCTCACCACAAAAAATTCATGCCGCAGCGCAACTTGGAATTAAAACCGGGTCACGTCGACGGTATTTTTGAGGGTTATATTAGCGTCATTTATCCTTCACGGTTAGTCTGCCTTGACCGTCATATCTTCCAAGATAGGAATTCCAGATAGCGTGAAATCTGTGCTTGACGGTGGTGTCAGCTGGCTTCGTGGAAGCTGATGTAGCGAGCCATTGATAGCCTGGGGATGTGTGTTAATGTACTAGTGGAGCAAGTTACCTCACAACACTGACGGAATAACTGAACACACTCAAACTGGACTTCTCTCAGACAGACTTGTTTAATTATTATTTAAACTTTATACACCAAAAATTTAAAATATTCAGTTAATAAAGAACATAATAAAATAAGTACATAATCATTTCTTGATGTTAATGTTGAGTTTAATTTTCTGTTTTCAAGTTTGTCTTGGAGAGTAACTGCCAGGTTCATGGAGGGCATTTAGCATCATCTACTTAATGTCTGTCTATTTTTTTTAAATATTGCTCATGTTTTGTTAATGTTGTATGGTATTTTTGAACCTTATTATATAGTTTGTACTTTATTATGTGTTTCAGTAGCTGGTCGCTACTATATCGACTCTTTCGCAGCTTCAAGAGCCTTGTCCTATATTTTCTTAAAGCTATGTATGGATCCCGCCTCTAAAACTTCACTCTCCAAATTCCTCCACTTCCTGACCACTCTAAGGCTAAAGAAATACTTTCTAGCATGCCTATAACTCATCTGAACTTTCAATTTCCATTTGCGCCCTCTTCTTCTTATTTCTCATCTTGAAACATAAAAAAATAAGAATCGACGAACACTGCAACAGGTTTACTGGCCCATACTAGGCAAGTCTTCCTCGAAACCAACCATTCACTGTATGCCTTTTTTAACATAGGGTTTTACAATGTTAGGTGTTGCGAGGGGGTTCTTTCGTAGATTGGGTAAATAGCAGACGAGATTGGTTGTTTATTTGCTGTATTGAAGTCGATATATATGGATGGAACTCAAAGCCGTAAGCCTATGTCTGTCTACTCCGCCTGTTTGGTTCTTACTGGCTCTCTTGGAAGCCCACTGACATGGACTAATGGCTGATCATGAGCAGTGTATGCTCAGTAACGGTTATAAGCTATGAACTATACTATCACTGAGCCTACAGTGACAGCTCGGCTATGGTATGTATGTCGTCTTGACATACATCTATACAAACTAAAGACAACAGGTATACGACTCTGAGTGGAGGCTATACAATGTCAAAGTACACAACAGTTGAACATATACTACACATGGATATTATCATGATG
>WNWK01056931.1:0-10875 GCA_009830355.1 Cherax destructor
CAGGGTCTGTTGAGAGGAGCTCACCTCAGGGTGTGTTGAGAAGAGCCCCCCGGGGGGTGTGTTGAAAAGAGCTCACCTCAGGGTGTGTTGAGAGAGGCTCACCTCAGGGTGTGTTGAGAAGAGCTCACCTCAGGGTGTGTTGAGAGGAGCTCACCTCAGGGGTTTTGGGAGAGGGCTCCCCTCAGGGTGTGTTGAGAGGAGCCCACCTCAGGGTGTTTTGGGAGAAGAGCTCACCTCGGGGTGTGTTGAGAGGAGCTCACCTCAGGGTGTGTTGAGGGGGAGGGTTGGGAAGGCAGGTGAGCCGCGAGAACACTTCATTCACCGTTATTTTGTACAAAATTATATAAGAGACGCCTATTGCCATAGTTGTCTCTCATTTGGGATCCATAATTACCTGAGAGGATTTAAAAGGGGGAATATAATCTACTCTGCTAAAAGTTATAAAACTCTTCTAACATATTTTCAAAATTTCATGATTGTACAGTAAAAAATAATAACACATACAAAAAATTTTTTGGACATGGAACAGAGACAAGCTCTATCTATGGGGACCTAAGTTTCCGTTTTAAGAGACCTCACTTCTCTGGGCCCCCGTTTAATATAAATCAGCCTGTAAATTATAACCACCTTAATCTTACCCCCGATAACATTCTCAGTGTACTCTGTTTACGTCCTGTCATTGTTGCTCCCCCTAAGTAATGATCTGATATATTCACTTTCTCAAAGATATGCACATCCAAGAGCTTTTCCCATTAACCTTTGCCTTTCTAACACTTAGTCTAACAAATTGCTGGCAATACCCTTGTATCTTATCTAGTGTATGTATTTTCTTTTTTCTTAAAATAAACATTGGCTATTATCAAACTCCTTTTTACAAAAATTTCCCCGTTTGAGAGCCCCCCCTTATCCTTTTTTCCCCACCCCAAACTTACCTATATTGAATCAACAACATTTTCTCACAACAGTTTTTTTCCCCTTTAAAAGTGAAACTCTCAAAACATTTGCATAATACCTCCCAAAATCTCTGTCTCTTCTATACTCCTTCTTTGTCAGGGATAAAATTTTCTATAACCCACTTTCCATCCTACTCTTACTCCAGTTCATATAAATTGAATTTAGATATTTACACCTCTCTTTTCCTTCCCTAGTTTATTACTTAATATTACTCTACCCCCCTTTCTGTCTTTTTTTTTTTTTTTTTCCTCATTTGCTTTACAATGATTGTAACTTTGGAATTGTGATTAATTTTTTGTTTTTGTATTTACAGTTATAGTTCTCTGTATTACCCTGTTTACATGATAATTTATTAAAAATTTTGGTTAAAAATTTTCCCAAAGGGGTTTTAAAAATATTTATCTTTCCCCAGAAATTCCAAATTTACCCTTTTTTGAAAGGGAAAAACTTTTAAATTAACCTTTTCGGCGCTCTCTCTTTCGGAGTTTCCTGAACACTTTTTTTTTGGGTTTAGTCTTTCCCCATGTTAAACCCAGGATTTTTTTTAAAAATTTTATTATATTATAATTAATTAATTTTCCAATTTTTTGGTTTTTTTAATAGCTTTATTATTCACCCCCATACCCACCCGGGTGGGGGAGTCAAAAAAGATTACAGAGGTACATAATGGCGGGACGGGCCCCCAAAAAATTTTTGTGCTGAACAAGTTACAAAGGTAATGAACCATTAACACGTCCACCCCTAACCCTTCGAGTTAAATGGAAATATTAGTTTTAAATTTGGGGAAGTGAGCAAAGTCAGCGTTTTTTTTTTCAGAATGGTCTGTAAAAACCCCCTGGGGATAAAATTTTTGACATATCTGGAACATTTCTGAGGGGTTTGTCTCTAATTCATTAATTTTATGCATTCCAGTATACTCCAATAAAAATTGTTTGGTGTTAATCAGTCTATTTGCCTGAAAAATATGTCTACTGTTTATATTTTTTTTTTGAAATTTTTGTTATCCCCCTTAAAAAACAGAAAAATAAATTTTAGAATAGTACACATATCTATGTCTCTGATAATTTAACCTAAGTTGTTTTTTAAAAGCCAATGGAAATAGGTCATTTGTTTTTGATTTTTTTTGGGTCATCCTAGGTTCTCTGCATGACTCCCACTCTACTTCCCATGTATGATAATCTATGTAATTGTATTGGTGAAAATTGATTAAACTTAAATTTAATTCAAAATTTTTTCCCTTTTTGGGCCCCTTTTTTTTGGATTTCCCGTAAATGTTTTTTCTTTTTTTCCTAGGAAATGGGTCTATAATTAATCTACGGGGAAAAGGGGGGAAAAGGGGGATAATTTTTTTTTCTTTTTAATTTGTCTATTTAGAATATAGGTGACATTGGCAGCTTGTACAGAATTTTAAAACTTATCATAATACATCCCCCCGTTCTGGTTCCAAAACAGTCCCCCTTCAGGGTACCAGTCCGCTGTCCAAGGCAGTTCCCCCAAAGGGGCCTTCTTTTTCGGTGTCCTTCGAAAAGGGAGGGGTTTAGCTAGTTTAAAAACAAAGGGGGCCCTGGGGCGCGGCGAGGGGGGAAAAAAAAAAACGCAAAAAATTATGGAAATTGAGTTAATGGTATAAAAAAATTTCTGAACTCTCTCGCAACACAATGGTAAAAGAATCAATGTCAGTTAAGTTTATTCAGGTATACACAAAATACAGTTACATAGATTTCAACATGGCAGCATATGTGTAAAAAACCCTTTGGGAAAACCCAAAAAGAGTCAGACGGGTGACTTATTTCCAGGGTCCTTTAAACCATGTTATTATACTAAAAAGGATATATACTAGGAATAAGGTAAAAAAGTTATTTATATTTACATGTATGTTAACAAAAAATAAAAAATCATTCTCCTCCCTTTTTGTCGCTACATTCATTAGGACCTTTTCCCTTCTTTAACCCCGGCTCATGCTATGACTGGCTTTGACATGTGCAGGCAGTCTGTTTTTCCCTTCCTTTATTGCTGCAAAAAGGGGTTTGAAGCCTGGCCCACTGACTGTGGGAACCTAAAGTTGTGCTCTCTTCCCTAGTACTATGGCAACTTTGGTTCCCAGCCTTGACAAAGAAAAAGATATTCTGGGAATTTTTTTTTGACAATTTTTAAAAAGTTCAACTTAAGTTGTTTTCCCCCTTTTTTCTTCAATATTCAGCATATTTAATTTTTTGTAATTCATCCTGGCCTAAAATTTTTCTTGGTCCCAGGTCCAGGATGAATCTTTTCCCTTTTTCTTATTTGCAGTTTTTTTTTCAATTTTTTTTTCAAAGGAGAGTACCCATGAAAGAAAGGGAGTCAATATGACATTGTTAAGGGGGAAAACATAGTGTCTGTAGAGGAACTTGGGGCCCATTTTGCTTTCTTTCCACACTGTTCCCTATCAATTCTCCTGACATGCATGGGTCAAAAGGGGTTCCAGATATTTTTCTGAGGAAAAAGAATGATTGATTCCCCCTTACACGGGCATTAAAAATTTACCCTTTCTTTTTATTTCCCCAAAAGTATGGCTTCTGTTTTCCCGAGGTGGGGGGATAGTTTGTTTTTCTACAACCATTTGCTGCAGGGGCTCCCGTTCCAGTGTTAATACATTAGCTATATCCTGTGGGTTTTTTTTTTACACTAACAGAGCACTGTCATCCCAAAACAGGGAGGGTTTTCACTTGACACCGATGGGCATGTCATTTTTCATAACACTGGAATAATAAGGGGCCAGAATACAACTTTGGAACTCCTCGGGATCCAAAATGGTTTTTGATTCTTTTTTTGGTTTTACAATTTGTTTCCCTTTTCTAAAATAAAAAACCAATCTATGGGGAAACCCTTTTGGGTAGTTTAAAATTTTACATAATAAAATTTTGATTGACATTTTCGAAGGCCTTTTAAATCTAGTTTTCCAAATTTTTAAGAGGTTTCCTTTTCGACATTTCCCGTTCTCCTTTTTAATCCATCAGATTAATTAGGAGGTTGGTTAGGAAATCAAAACCTGATTGGTAACTATGAATAAAAAATTTTTTTCATTAAATCCAACTAGCAATAACCGCCCTCTCTAGAATTTTGGATATTACACTAGGGATACTAAAAGGGGCCCATAGTTTTGACATCAGACCTCTTTTTTCCTTTAAGATAGGAGTAACTCTGGCCTCCTTGAACCCCCTGGTACTGTATTAGTGGTGAAAGGGGAAATTTATTATTTGAGCAATGGGGGTTCCCGTTCCAAAAGGCAACCTCCTTTTGGGAACTTAGACGGGGTTTATTGGGCCGGTGCCTTAGTTTGGTTAACCTTTTTTCTTTTTTTTTGCCAAATCATTAGATACCTTTTTTTTGACAACTGTTTGGGAAATTCCCTTTTTTATTAAATATGTTTCAAACTTATTAAGTCTGTGTTAAAGGAAATTTAATTTCAGCTTTGCTTACTTACTAAAGGGGTGCGACAGTTGTGTAGTATGAATTAAAAAAAATTTGCCCTTTAGTTGTTTTTTGCTTTTTCCAAACAAAATTTTGTACTATTTTAGAATCTCGGGGTTTTTGGCCATAACCCCCCTGTTTTAGTTGTTCTTGAGCTTTTGGGGGTTTTTCTTGTTTTTCGATTTTTTAGAATAATGCCCCGCCTTTGCCTTTATTTCCCTGCATTCTGTTTTTTCACCCTTTGGAAATTTATTTAGCTGCAATATCCCGTCTGTTTGCCTTAAAAACTTTTTATCTAGTTTACGTCCCCCCAAAAATTTGGTATATTCTATTTTTTTTTTGGGGTGTGAATGTGTATGGGTGTCTATTTGTGTGTAAGAGCATATTTGGTATTTGGGGGTGGACAGGTTTTTGTGTGCCTTTGTCCCAATACTTGATTGTTAATGGGGGGTTTTAAAACCCATCGACTGCACGAGAATCAACAAGCCAGCATTTTCCTACTCACCACCAGTCAAGAAAAATTTAATCAAAATAAAAAAAAAATTTTTAGGGAAACTCTGAGCGTTTTACCTGAAGACATACACCCAAATTTTTCAACATATCTGTCATCTCCCGGGGAGAGTGACCCGAATAAAAAGACAACTGTAAAGTTTTTTCTTCTTTCTACATTTAGTAATTCTATAAATGAGAAGGAGGTTACTAGACATACACCTGTCGGTATTCATACCCTTGAACGCGGGTCTGGGCGTACCTACGGTGATACCAAAACTTCCATTTCCTTTGAAGAGGAAGCTGCGGCTGTCGATGATTACCGCACATAACGGGTTAATGGCCTATGTGGAAACTGCTTCTACAAGCGATATGGCCGCTGTTTTCCGTAAAGCTATACCTTTATCTAATTTTTTGACTTATAAAAATACAATGAAAATATTGATTTATTCCTGCTAATTAACTGCTCGCATACTGCGATCATTTTTAATTAATTAGTGGGGTATTGATTGGCCCTTTTGATGCTGCGCATTCGCCAATAAGATGTTTTCCTGTTAAAGGAGCTAATTATTTGATACACCCCATCATTTAGGGTAGTAGCATGAAAATGCTACTAGTGTCCAAATGAGCAATTATAAAACCATATGTGCTGCCAGTGGCACATATCAAACTCTGCGTCCCTTAGAGTATCGACACTTGAGGATCAATAGATGTGACTTCAACATCCTCATATAAACATGGATATCGTTACCCCTGGCTTTCGACTGATGTAGGGAGGAACGTATTGAAGAAGAATACAGTAACTACTAATTACAGATTCTCGGGATCTATGCAAAACTGAAAACATCTCCAGTCACATCAAAAACTAGTCTGGAATTGAGAGGCGAAAATTGTTGCATTGGGGAAGTGTTTATGTGTATAAATGAGTATGGAGAGGTATAAGTTCGGTCACAATCTACTAAATAGTGCTATAGTACAGGTGAGCTCAGGCCCATACATGGCTTCTTAACATGTGTATGACAAGGTCGCCTGACGTCAGCTCGGCGTCATCCGGAGTAGCCACCAGAGGTGAGGTCATATAAACATTGAATGGTAGTTACCACTGGTATGATTCCTCCTATATACATATATATTAAAATGAAAACACGAAAGGTGAAAATGAATATGTAATATTATAAAGCTGATTAACATCGTTTTAGATGAACAGAAATGCAAGATATATGTAAAGAAACTGTATCTGGGCGTAATAGGCATAGTTCGCAACACTTTATATAAAGGCAAAGGGGACAAAAGAGAGTGTAAAAATTATGGGGAAATAAGCCTGTTGAGTATACCTGGTAAAGTGTATGGTAGAGTTATTATTGAAAGATTTAAGAGTAAGACTTTAGGAAGGATAGGGCATGTGTAGACCATGTTTACAGTGTAACATATATGTGAACAGTATTTATGTATTTGGAAAAGGCATATGACAGGGTGGATAGGGGGCAATGTGGCAGATGTTGAAAATGTATGGAATAGGTGGTAGGTTACCGAAAGCGGTTAAGAGTGTTTACGAGGATAGTGGGAGGCTCGGGTTAAAGTATGTAGGAGAGAGAGAGAGATTATTTCCCAATAAAGTAGGCCTTAGACAGAGATGGTGATGCCACCATTGTTGTTCAATATATTTATAGATGAGGTTGTAAGAGAAGTGAATGCTCGGGTGTTGGGAAGAGGTGGGATTTAAAATAATCTAACACAAAGTGGGAGTTGTCACAGGTGATTTTTGCTGATGACACTGTGCTTTTGGACAAGTTTGGTAAGGTATGTAAAAGGAGGAAATTAAAAGTGAACATAGGATAGAGTAAGGTGATGAGGATAACAACAAAATTAGGTAATGAAAAATTGGATATCAGATTGGAGGGATGGAGTATGGAGGAGGTGAATGTATTCAGATATTTGGGAGTGGGACTTGAAGGGAAAAAAAGGTGAGTGGTGCACTGAGGAGTCTGTGGAGGCCAAGAACATTATCCATGGAAGCAAAGAGGGGAATGTATGAGAGTATAGTTATACCAGCGCTCTAATATGGGTGTGAAGCATGGGTGGTGAATGTTGCAACAAGGAGAAGGCTGGAGGCAGTGGAGATGTGTCTGAAGGCAATGTTCTTGTGTGAATATAATGCAGAGAATTGAAGTTTGGAAATTAAGAGGAGGTGTGGAGTTACTAAAAGTATTATCCAGAGGGCTGAAGAGAGGTGCTGAGGTGGAAGGAAGGCGGGGTAGGGGTCGCCCAGAAAGGATTAGAGGCTTGGACTTACAGAAAGCGAGAGCGATGTTAAATAAGAACGAGTGGAGACAAATGGTTTTTATGACTTGACGTGCAGTTGGAGTGTGAAGAAGTACATGAAGAAGTACAGCGCCTGCGCTCTAAAGGAGGGTGTTGATGTTGCAGTTTTTTAACTGTAGTGTGGGGCGCCTCTGGCAAGACAGTGATGGAGGAATGATAATGAAAGTGTTTCTTCTTTTCAGGTCACCCTGCCTTGGTGGAAACGGCCGATGAGTAAACAATAAATATTCGTCTCCACGTAATACTAAAATATTTTCGTAAACATTTCGAAATTGTAAAACCCAGTTATTGGTAAGGTTCATCCCTTACAAAATTACCCTGGATAGTGAATGGGTAGACGGGGGAGGAGGAGGGGAATACAACGCTGTTATTTGATGAGTGGAGGGGCGCCCCCAGAGACTGATTGGTTCTCTCTTCCATTAGCGGGGCCTCTAACTTTGATATCGTCTAACCTGGAGGACAGAACGATCAGTCGACGCTCCGCACACCATCAATACTCTGTCAGCTACACCATTACTGGCCGTGACAAGCTCTAACATATTTATTGATCTTATATATAATACACAATTTATCAAGTAAACTGTAATAAAAATTCTCGACCTCATCTGAAGTAATAAACTTTGGTGTAACGTGACGACAACATTCTCTGAATAGCAACAGTTGCTACAATCTTATCTAAATTAGTTCGCTTTAGCCTGAGAAATTAACAACAATGACACACCAGTGACTATTTCCTTGAAATGAGGTCTGAAAATGAGTAAAAATATCTATCAATGCTTTATTTCCAGTGTTCACTTTTAGCTGATACTGTGAATGAGGGTCTGTTTACATTTCCCTGAAATACATACAAGCTATTCATATATAAAGACTCAGAGACTCATTTGTCACAGGAGATAAATAGCACTTCATCTGGCTTATTTAATAGAATGATCCTGCCAGATCACGTGAATCTGGCGAGAATTACATCCACTAACGAGTCTGCAATCAATAACGGATAACTTACACGACTACGAATGATCAGCTTCGCTACTCGGAACAACATTGGACCCTTGACTAATTCTCTACTGGCTGGCACACAAGCGGCTTAACTGACTGTAGAATCTTTATTTCCTGGTCAGTAACCTAGTCTCACATACCAATTCAGATCTGTCCATTGAGTTCTCTCTCAGTCACTGAAGGGGAGAGAATCAGTGATGGTAGCTAAATGCCTTGGCTAGGCATCAACCTTCAGGCTAGAGCTCAAAAGTAGGACTATATTCCTGAATTTTCAGCCTGATTTAGAAGTCTATTAGCAAATGCTACTGTTTTCCATTTTTCCATCTGTCTTTTTGTAATAGATCTGCGCCTAACCCAGAGACTGGCATTATAGTTAAAAATGCTTCTCAAAGTTGGGCTAGAAATTTAAAATCTGGAGATAATTTTCTAAAACGTTTGACATGCTCTTCATGACAAGATCCAGACAAAGTTAATGGTGCACACAGATGAAAAATATGAAAGATTACATTTGCCATGTCGCCTAATGTGGAGCTTGGGGAGTTGGGGAATTGGACATTTTCTAGTCAGTACATATTTTGACTTATTTCCTGGAATTTACTTCTGACTTTCAGGAAATATATATATATATATATATATATATATATATATATATATATATATATATATATATATATATATATATATATATATATATATATATATATATATATATATACATGTATATATATATATATATATATATATATATATATATATATATATATATATATATATATATATATATATATTTCCTGAAGTCAGAAACTAAATTCCAGGGTAAGTCCAAAGTAATTAATACTGACTAGAGTAAAGTAAATGCAATTCCCAACTTCCCAAACTCCACATTGATAATTTATGTGTGAGCAAGAGTCTTGAAATCTTTCATAGTATATTTTTCATCTATTGTTGCACCATATACATGTTGCACCATATTGTTGCACCATATACATGTATATATATATATATATATATATATATATATATATATATATATATATATATATATATATATATATATATATATATATATATATATATAGATAGATAGATAGATAGATAGATAGATATAGGGAGGTACCACCTCTGAACGGGACGGGGAAAAAAATAAACTTGCTTCGGGGGAAAACTCGGGGTTCTCTCCATAGCTGTTTGAATATTTTCTTGTCCTACCACCCCAATTCTATTTTCTATGTGGACTTTTTTTAAATACAAAATGCATTGAAAAAAATAAAGGGGGTAGAAAAAAATAAATGCATTCAGAACTACATCTCAAATACATGAATACTTCGTGGTGTTTACGGACTTTGTATTTTCCTGGTTTATTAACATGGAGATAATAATCACAATAATTTTCCATTTTACTGATTCTACACTGTCCCCCCTCCTCGCCCCCCTTCCTTTTTTTCTCCTTGCTTTCCCTTTTTACGTACCACTCTTCCCCTTTATCCTCTTCTTTTTCCCACAACATTTCCCAGGTGAGGGAAAACCCCCCTCTTCCCTCCACATCTCCCCAGGCACCCCTTCAGTGTCTTGTGTTTATCTTCTTCCTAGGAATCTATTTTACCCTCCCCCCTCCCTCTCCCCCCACCCCCTTTTTTTCCCCCCCATCCAATTCTCCCTACCCCCCCTTTCCCCTCCTTTGCCCCCCGGCCCTGCCCTTCCCCCCTTGATCTTGCCCTCCTTTCCCCCTGCCCTATCCTACTTAAGGTAAACTTTCATAAAGAAGGTTTTTTCCACTGTTTCAACAAAAGCCAGTTAACTTTTAGTTCTGAAAAGGCTGCCTTCATGGTCAGGTGAAGGCAGTCTTCTTCTAATACGGGTGCCTTCAAGGTCAGGTGAAGGCAGTCTTCATGCTCAGATACGGGCTGCCTTCATGGTCAGGTGAAGGACCATGCTCAGATACGGGGTGCCTTTGGGCAGGGAAGGCAGTCTTCATGCTCCGATACGGCTGCCTTTGGTCAGGTGAAGGCAGTCTTCATGCTAATACGGGCTGCCTTCATGGTCAGGTGAAGGCAGCTTCATGCTGGGGGGGCTGCCTTCATGGTCGGATCAGGGCTGTTTTTTTTAGAATGTGAGCTATCATGTTCCCACGTGGTTTTCTTTTTTATTTGGGCGCAGGTTTTCGTTAGAAGCAGGCTGCCTTTATGTTCAAATGTGGGCTGCCCACTTGATGTATTATGCCTTTATGTTCGATATGTGTTCCCTCTGTAATGTGCTTTTGATCCCGAGGGGTGAGGAAGGTAAGGGTTCCCCCGTCCCCCCCACGGATGGAGCAGAAGAACTTCTCAGTAGACGGTGTGGATGGTGAGCTAAGTACTGATGAGTCGGAGATGGGGTGTGTTTGACTTTGCGGTGATCGTTGATGAAGACTAATAGTCCCCGTTAACTAGTGATTCCCCAGTATTCTGAACGGAATTATATGCCCCCTCGCTAGGTTCTGCTCTCTTTTTAAAAGTATGTATGGGTCCTGGTTGTTGGGGATATTTTACCGTTGTGTCCAGGGGGTTTGAGATGGGAATGAACATTTTAATGTTTTAAATGTTAGGTCTTTTTTTATTTGCAAATGTTTGAATTTATATTAAAATTTTAATGAACGAATATGTTCTGTGAATGGTTCGTTCTTTT
>WNWK01056932.1:0-10875 GCA_009830355.1 Cherax destructor
TACTCACCCTATACTAAATACTCATACTGTAACAAACTTTCAAACCCAATGTTATTTTACTTAAGATAATCTCAGTTTTATATTGTCATCCTCCTTAACACTTGTTGCAATTTCATATCATCATATTGTCATTTAAAATAGTATAGTATCATCATTTTGTTAATTTGAAATAAAATATATAACTAGAAGAAACTCAATAAGTTTCTCTAGTATTGTTATTTTACTAGTATAGCATCAACATATTGTAACTTGAAATAAAATATACACCTAGAAAAAACTCAACCAATATCTCTAATATTAAGTACTTAGTGAATAAGTCTTTAGAATAAGCTGCCCCTAATGCATGCCAGTGGCTCTCCTTGCATTACAGTTTTATAATTGTAACTACCAATAACTATGTATACTTGTAACTTGCATCGAAATAGTATGTATAATCATATTGTAATTTGAAATAATATATAACTAGAATAAACTCAATCAATTTCTCTAATATTAAGTACTTAGTGAATAAGTCTTTAGAATAAGCTACCCCTAATGCCATGGCATGCCAGTGGCTCTCCTTGCATTACAGTTTTATAATTGTAACTACCAATAACTATGTATAAGTAAGTAAGTAAGTAAGTAAGTTTATTCAGGTATACACAAATACATTTACATACATTATCATACATAGCAGCATATGTGTAGAGAACCTAGGATAACCCAAAAAAGTCAGACAGAGTGACTTATTTCCATTGGGGTCCTTTTTATACCTTAATTTTTACATTGTAGGATATATATGTCATTATATTATAAAGGATATATATACTTGTAACTTGCATCGAAATAAAAATATTATTATTATTATTACGTATTATTATTATTATTATTGTTGGCCTTCTTGTAATAACTAATAAATAAAATGTAAAAATAACATATGTACACCCCACTTTGTAATATTATCAGAAATAAAGTATCTGTATCTGTAGTGGCATACACAGTGTTGTGAGGCATGGTGAGGCAGCCAGCTCAGACAAACGTGCAGCTGGAAAGTTTGGGAGTGAATTCCAGGGGTTCATAGAGGCTGAAGAATTCCTCCCCCAACAAGTGTTTAATTGTGATGAAACAGGCCTGTTTTGGAAGAAAATGCCCAACAGGACCTTCATTACTCAGGAGGAAAAGGCACTGCCAGGACACAAGCCTATAATAATAATAATAATAATAATAATAATAATAATAATAATAATAATAATAATTTTTATTTGGACATGATACAAAGAATTACATTTGGTTATTGAGATTACATGGAGTGTACATGCCAAAAGCCCCTAGTATGCAGGGCATTTTGGGCAGACTTAAAATTAACTTAAAACTAAATTGTAAGAATTATTGTAGATAGTATACAATGAGTAAAGGTGAGTATTTAAGCTATGAAATTTGAACATAGTTTTGTACTTTTGAATTCATTATAAAATTAATTAAATCAGATTAAACAAATTAAAGCAATAATAATAATAAAATAATAAAAAGTTATGGTTGATAATTTATAAAATAAGTAAAGTTGCATATCTAAGTTTTAAAGTTTGAATATAAGTTGAACATATCAATTAATTGTAGCAATTTATTGCAGCAATGCAACTACATGTAATTGAGTGAGATAACAATTTAAAACAATTAATTGCATTGCAGTTAGTTTACGTGGTCATTATAATGTAAGTGTTGTGGGAATAATTAGCTAAGTAAGTATTATTCATAACAGGTTTTACATTTATTCATTCGTTCATTCATACAATACATTGACTTTAAAGTCAGGTTGTACGTTAAGTGATTATTCTACTTTGCTGGGAATGGTTGATATGGAGCAATTAGCTTTGGGTGAGAAGGTGGTTTAGCACGCTTGAATTGGGGTACAATTCAAGCGATGCTAAAACCACCTTCTCACCCAAAGCTAATTGCTCCATATCAACCATTTCCAGCAAAGTAGAATAATCACTTAACGTACAACCTGACTTTAAAGTCAATGTATTGTATGAATGAACGAATGAATAAATGTAAAACCTGTTATGAATAATACTTACTTAGCTAATTATATGGCAATGACAGGTAATGAATTCCAAATTTTCGTGCCTTTTATGTGCATTGAGTTTTTACATAATGTTAGGTGGACACAGGGAACATCGAGGAGTGATCTGTGCCAATGCCAGTGGTGATTTTAAAGTGAAGCCTTTACTGGTGTATCACTCAGAAAATCCCAGAGCCTTCAAGAAACACAATGTTAACAGGAATAATTTGTGTGTGTATTGGAAGGCTAACACTAATGCATGGGTCACTAAGGACTTTTTCGTGGAATGGTTGACTGGAGTGTTTGGCCCTAGTGTGAAGAAATACCTCCTGGAAAAGAAACTGCCACTCAAGTGCCTCCTGGTACTGGACAATGCTCCTGCTCATCCTCACACCTTGCAAGACTATTTGTCTGACAACTTCAATTTCATCACAGTGAAGTTCTTGCCTCCTAACACCACTCCTCTCATCCAGCCCATGGACCAGCAGGTCATTGCAAACTTCAAGAAACTGTACACCAAAGCAATGTTTCAAAGGTGCTTTGATGTAACCTCAGCCTCTGCATTGACCCTAAAAGAGTTCTGGAAAGATCACTTCAATATCGTGCATTGCATAGGCCTTATAGGTAATGCTTGGGAGGGAGTGACTTCCAGGACTTGGAACTCTGCTTGGAGACCACTGTGGCCGGATTGTGTTGAAAAGAGGGATTTTGAAGGATCTGAGGCTGACCCTGACCCTGATGACCCTGTGCCTGTTGTGGACTCTATTGTGGCATTGGGTAACAGCCTGGGGTTGGATTTAGTGGTGAGGATGTGGAAGAGTTGGTGGAGGAGCACAGGGTAGAGCTAACAACTGAAGAGCTGCAAGAGCTGGAACTGGAACAGCATCAGACCACAGCTGAGGTTATTGCTTCACAGGAGGAGGAACAGAGAGTGAAGGTGCCTTCTTCACGGATTAAGAAAATTTGTTCCAAGTGGAACGATGTGCAAAGTTTTGTTGAACAATTTCACCCTGAGCAAGCTGAAATGAGCCATCTGTGCAACCAGTTCAGTGACAGAGCCATGTTGCACTTCAGGAAAATGTTAAACAGGCGCCAGAAACAGAGGACTGTGGACAGTTATTTCTCGAGGCAGGGATCCAGTAACTCTCAAGCTGGTCCTAATGGCATTAAAAGAAAAAGAAGGGAAGTAACCCCAGATAAGGACTTGTTACCTGAAGTCATTTTGGAGGGGGATTCCCCTTCCAAACACTAACACCCTCCCCCTGTTGTCCTCCCTATCTTCCAGATGCCTGCAACTCTCTTCAATAAAGGTAAGTAAATGTTATTTATTAATCTGTTTTTTATTATTATTAGTAGTAGTAGTAGTAGTATTTATAGTGTTAATAATGTTGTTTTGTGTATGTAGAACTATAATTAAAATGTATTTTTTGTGAATATTTTTGGGTGAAACGGATTAATTGTATTTACATTATTTCTTATAGGAAATAAGGTTTCGAATTACGAATTTTTCGTGTTAAGAGCTAGCTCCTGGAACAGATTAATTTTGTTAGTCGAGGGACCACTGTACTAAGTGGTCCCAGATTTTTTTAATACTGCACACACCGAGGGTTAAGACCCATTCTATGCTGACCAGGCATCTCAGGCAAATCGTGCCAAATTTGGAGGCAGGAAAAATAAAACGTAAATCTATGTTTGGAGCATTAGCGGTAAGAACATAGATTTATGTTTGGACAATTAACCCTTTGGGGGGTTGACAGGCCTTCTCGGAAACACGTTCTCAGAGTCGAAAATGTTTTGGAAAAAAAATTTTTTTCTTATGAAATGATAAGAGAATCTTTTTCCGATCATAACGACACCAAAAGTTTGAAATTTGAATGAAAACTTACGGAATTATGCTCTCGCGAAGTTATCGGTCTCGAAGATGTTTATGCATCGGCGATTTCACCCACTTTGAGCCCTATTTTTGGCCAATTCCAATGTTCCAGTCCACTAAAATCATAGCTATTTCGCTAGAACTCCATTTGTTCTATCGATTAAGTACAAGAAACCGTCTATTTACTAATTTCAACTACCCAAAATAGTGGTCAGAAAATGACAATTTGGCCAATTTCACACAAATTTCAAACAATGCCAATTTCAAAATAGGGTCCAGAATAAACAAGGCAGACAGTCCTGGCACTAAAATAACATCTTCTCTGTTCATTAGTCATGTCTCCAGGCCCTCTTACATTACTTTTGCTTTCCATTTTGAATTTTTATTCTCACAAAAAAATTGAAGATTTACTGTTATGTATACAACTGCATCATTGTAAAAATGGTATACATAATATCAGCGCACTTGTGCAAGAATATTAGACTCGCCAGTTGATGTGTATTAGATGCATGGTGCGATTTGTTTACTCTTGAACATCGGCGAAAATCGAACATTTTCGCTACTTTGAGCTCAATTTCAAGGTACTTGTCATTGTCAAACCAATCAAAATCATCTGTATTTCTGTAATATATCTTCCATTCTATCACATGAGACCAAGAAAACGAGAATACATCAATAAATACCATACGAAAACAGACTGCAAAGTCGCTGTTTTAAACGAAAAAACGGTCGGAGTTTTTTTTCTCATTATGCAGTGTGTGGTGCAGGATTTTTTTTATACTACGCACACTGACTACATAGACCCATTCTTTCATATGTAGGGCTACCAGCCGTTTCCCACTTAATTTGAGGTCGCTAGAATTTACGCGTACTAGTACGGCACCAACCCCTGCTCGTAAAACGTACTAGTACGGCACCGACCCCAAAAGGGTTAAGGGGTTAAAACTGTTTTTCTTTTTTCAACAAACCATCCATATCCCACTGAGGCAGGGTGACCTAAAAAGAAAAAGAAAAGTTTTTCTTTTCAAATTTAGTAATTTATACAGAATGGGTTACTAGCTCCTTGCTCCTGGCATTTTAGTCTCCTTTTATGACACAAATGGCTTATGGAGGAAGTATTCTCTTTCACTTCCCCATAGAGATTAAAACTATTATATCCTGAAAATATCATGCTTTCAAATTTGATATGAAGAGGTAGATTAGACCATTAACACTGCTTGGTAGCAGCAAGCAATTAATGATTACTTTTTATCTAATATAGAAGAGTACTTTAAATACCCAACAGTGTACAGCCTATCATTTTGATTTTTTTTTTTTTAATGTACCAGCTTTCTCCCACAGAGGCAGGGTGACCTAAAAAGAAAAACAAGTTTTCCCTTTTACATTTACTCATTTATACAGGAGAAAGGGTTACTAGCCCCCTTACTCCATTTTGATTCTTATACACTCAGAATTAATTATATATCATAAAACTTTGTAACTTTACCTTCATAGATCCAAGTGACTCACTGGGCTTGCACCGTCTGCCAGCCACATAGTTCCAGGGACCAGTCACTGTTCGAATAAAGCCATGACTAATGACTCGCCCACCAAAGTTACTTGCCATCTGTAAAATACACCAGAGTTCTAAGAAGACAAGAGCTCTAACCAGTAAACTAAAAAAATAACCTGTTTTCCTATCTCATAATAATAAATCCAACTTGACCCAACACAAGCAGATTTTATGCCTTTATTATTATTACAGTAATGTGCAGTACAGTATTAGATTCTACTAATAGAATAGTATGTAGTAAACATTAAAATCCAAGAAAAATACAGAAAAAAATCAAAGAACAAAATCATTTGAAAATAAAAACAAATAAAAATCCAAAGCACGGACCGGGCCGCGGGGGCGTTGACCCCTGGAATTCTCTCCAGGTAGACTTCTCTCCAGGTAGTAATTTATTTGTTATTTATATACAGTGGTACCCCAACTTACAATGGTCCCCAAACACACCCTTTTATGTAAGTTGATTTTTTTAAATGCTTTTGTAAGTGTAATTTTGGGGGTCTAAAAGGACTAGTCTATTTTACATCATTTCTTATGGAGATAAATTCGTTTGGTAATGGCACTTGAACAGCATTCTGGGATGAAAAAATATCGTAAGTCGGGGTACCACTGTATATACAGCATATACGAGGGTAGATCAAAAAAGTCTTTGCCTCCATCATTTTTCCTGACAAAGATACAATTACAGTCCCAATCTTGCCCTCAGTAATTTCCATCTATTCAGAACTATAAAGAAGTTCCTGGGAGGATAGCATTTTGACATAGATGATGATGTGATGATTACTGTTTGTCGATGGTTACATAATCAGCCAAATGAATTCTACGTGGAAGGCATAAACAAACTGGTTACACATTGGAAAAGTGCCTTGATAGGCCTGGTGATTATATCAAGAAGTAACCCATGAACAATATTTAATAGGGTAAATTATATTTTTGTCAAGAAAATATAATGAACACAAAGGCTTTTCGATTTGCCCTTAGATTAGATTAGGTTAGACTATGCTAGGCTAAACTGAATTAGATTATATAAGGTTAAGTTAGGTCAAGCAGTGTTAGGTTAGGGTATGGTGGGCACTCTGTTTTTAGAGAATATAATTATAACAAACAAACATTTTATTTCTTTGTGCAGTACGTATACGGGTTGTAGTTTACGTATACGTAATAAAATATTGTTAAGCACAAAAGAAAGCCATTAACATGCATGTGCATTTAGGGCAGACTAATCCTAATGCTTACACACTATTTAAGACTAGACATAGGTTATAGAATCATAAATTTTAAGTATGCATTATTACAAAAATAGAGGTAGCAAAATAGACTGAACAGTCCCTAGCTAACACCCAGCATCCTCAAATCCATTAATATACAGTGGAACCCTGAGTTTTGAAAGCCTCGGCAATCGAACAAATCGAGTTTCAAACGCTTTTCGAACAAATTTTGTCCCGACCATCGAACGCGTCCGTTTTTCGAACAAGTGCGTACCAGACCTGTCCGCCCAGGTGCTTGCGCGCCTCACTGCGCAGGCATCGTGAGTCAGTCTAGCGTTATTTACCCTTGAGTGAACATTACCCTGCACGCTCATCCAAACATTTCACAATTAATTACAAATTGTGTTTGGAGCTTGTTCATTAGTGCGACTGTGAAATAAGCTACCATGGGTCCCAAGAAAGTTCCTAGTGGTACCCTGTGGTAAATAAAGTGAGAAACACCATAGACATGAAGAAGGAAATTATACAAAATTACGAGTGTGGTGTGCGATCTTCCAAGCTTGCCAGGATATATGGCAAAACAAGTCAACTATCGGTCCTATCCTGGCAAAGAAGGAACAAATCAAGGAAGCTGATGTTGCAAAGGTGTTGATATGCTAACTAAAATAGTCAACAATGTTGAGAAATTGTTGCTGGTGTAGATCAAGGATAAAGTTAGTGGGTGATAGTGTGTCAGAGACAATCATTTGTGAAAAGGCAAGTGCTGATTGTAGTGTTAGTGATTTTAAGGCCAGCAGAGGCTGTTTTGACAGATTTAAGAAGCGTAGTGGCATACACAATGTGGTAAGGCACGGCGAGGCTGCCAGTTCAGACAAATGTGCGGCTGAAAAATTCATAAACAAGTTTCAGGACTACATAAAGACTGAAAATTTGAATCCTAAACAAGTGTTCAATTGTGACGAAACAGGCCTGTTTTGGAAGAAAATGCCCAACAGGACCTTCATTACTCAGGAGGAAAAGGCACTGCCAGGACACAAGCCTATGAAAGACAGGCTAACTCTTATGTTTTGTGCTAATGTTAGTGGGGATTTTAAAGTGAAGCCTTTACTGGTGTATCACTCAGAAAATCCCGGAGTGTTCAAGAAACACAATGTCGTCAAGAATAGATTGTGTGTCTTGTGGAGAGCTAGTCAGAATGCATGGGTCACAAGGCAACTTTTCAGTGAGTGGATCCATGAAGTGTTTGCCCCAGTGTGAAAAAATACCTATAGGAAAAGGATTTGTACCCCAAGTGCCTCCTGTTACTGGACAATGCTCCTGTACATCCTCCAAACTTGGAAGACCTACTGTGTGACGTCTTGAGTTTTATAAAAGTGAAGTTCTTGCCTCCTAACACCACTCCTCTCCTCTAGCCCATGGACCAGCAGGTCATTTGTAAATTAAAAACTCTACACAAAAGCAGTGTTTGAAAAGTGCTTTGAAGTGACCTCAGACACTGAACTGACCCTTAGAGAGTTCTGGAAGAATCACTTCAATATCTACACTGCATAGGCCTTATAGGTAAGGCTTGGAATGGAGTGACTTCCAGGACTTTGAACTCTGCTTGAGACCATTGTGGCCAGGTTGTGTCCAACAGAGGAATTTTGAAGGGTTTGAGGCTGACCCTAACCCTGACCCTGTGCCTGTTGTGGAAGGTATTGTGGCATTGAGCAAATCCCTGGGTTTGGAGGCGAGTGGCGAGGGTGTGGAAGAGTTGGTGGAGGACCACAGGGTAGAGCTAACAACTGAAGAGCTGCAAGAGCTGGAACTGGAAGAGCATAAGACCAGAGCTGAGGCTCTGTTTCACAGGAGGAGGAAGAGGGACTGGTTGAGGTGCCTTCTTCAGAGATTAAAGAAATTTGAGCAATGTGAATAGGGTGCAGGAATTTGCTGAAAAATACCACCCTGAGCAAGCTAAACAAGCCATATCAGCAACATGTTCATGAAAAAACAATGCCCCACTTCAGGCAAATCTTAAAGAGGCACCAGAAACAGAGGACTCTGGACAGTTTTTTTGGGAGACAGGGCCCAATGACTGAAGTCCTTATGGGGGGGATTCCTTCCAAATACTAAGCCCTCCCTCCCTCACTCCTCCCCCCTATCTTCCATATGCCATCAACAATCTTCAAAAAAGGTAAGTAAAAATGTTTTTTTTTGTTTAAATATTTAAATTTTTTTCATTTATTTAATATATCTTTACTATGTATAATTCTTATTTTACGATGTAGAACTAAATTAATCTCATTAAAATGTTTTTTTCTTTAATATTTTTGGGTTTTGGGCATTAATTGTATTTCCATTATTTTTTATAAATATTGATTCGATTTTCAACGTTTCAAGTTGAGAACTAGCTCCTGGAACGGATTATGTTCGAAACTCAGGGTTCCACTGTAAAGCACCTATATGAAAAACAGTACAGAATGGGAAAAATAACCAAAGACCAAAAAAAACTTCCCAATCCAAAAGGAAAAAAAATTGCTATGAAAACAATTAATAACCCCTTTCAGGGTAAGGGGTCTGGGTTTCGCAGGTCAAAAATTTAAAAAAAAAAAAAAAATTTCTTATGAAATGATAGAAATTTTTTTCCATCAAAAGCAAAAAATTTAAATTTGATTAAAAACTAAGGAATTATCTTTAAAGGGGTAAAATTCAATGGAATTTTTCCCCCTTTTTTCCCTTTTTTAAAATTATTGTTTCAGTCAACAAAATTTACTATTTCCTAAAACCCCGCCTTTACCAAACAACTCCCAAAAAGGGTGAAAAGGGAACCAATTTAAAAAACAAAAACGATCCAATTTAAAATGGGTAGAATAAACAAGGCAGACTTCCTCACAAAATAAGCTTCTTTTTTAGTTTTTCCAGTCCCTTTTCTTTTTTTTTCTTTTTTTTTAATTTTTATTCTCAAAAAAAAAAGATTTTTTATTTAAAAAATATCTTAAAAAAATGGTATAAAAATAGACCTTGGCATAATATGACTACCAGTTATGGGTATTGGATATGGTGTGTTTGTTTACTCTTGAAACCCAAAAAATCGAAATTTTTACTTTAGCTAATTTAAAGGCTTTCCCTTTCAAAAATCAAAATCATTTTTATTTCTGTAATTTCTTCAAGTCATCAAATAGAAAGGGAATTATCAATAAAAAAATCCAAAAGACTGCAAATGTGTTTTTAAAAAAAAACCCCTTTTTTTTTCATTTTGCATTGGGGAATTTTTTTTACTCCCCCTGACCCCACAGACCAATTTATCCTCGGCCCGCCTTTTTTTTGTTTATTTGAGGGCTTTTAAAGGGGTCTTCGCAAAAACCCGAAAAAGGGGTTTAAAATATGAAAAAAATGGAAAAACCCCATCTGAAATTTAGGAATAAAAAATTCCGAAAAAAAAACAAACTAACAAACCAATGAACCCCTCCCCCCCCACTGAAAACAACAGATAAATTTCTTCTCCACCAAGGAAAAAAACCCAGCAAAATCCCCCCAAAACCCCCCTAAAAAACCTTTTCCCCCCCGAAAACACTACCCTTAACCAACCCAAAAGAAATCTCCTTATCATCAACACAAAAAACAAGGCGGGATTTAAAAAACACCCTTTTTAAAAAAAACTTTAGGTCTGTCACCAATTTTCAAACCCCTCAAACCAGAACCTCCCCTTCCCATCAATTCTCAAAAAGATGGGTTAAAAAAGGGGAGATCAAGCAGACCTGAATTAAGGGCCCATACTAACACCCCCCCAAAATCTTTGAAAAAAATTCAAGACAAATTATTTCCTACCCCCAACAATGTACTAACCCTGTCAATTTGGTTCATAAAAAAATACAAATGATGCCTTTACACATTTAAAATAATTTCACCCCCGAAAAAAGAAACCCGTGGGAACTTCATTGATTTTAAAACTTTTTCATTGAAGATCTGTTAAAAAATTTTGCCAGGATAAGAGGAAAAACACCTAAAAAAATTCCTTGAAAAAACCAAAGTGTTGGGTACTCCCCGTGCCTTTTCCTGGTGTCCCCCAAGGAATTTCTTGGCCCCCCCTTTTTTTTTTCTTGACCACCTCATCTCAACTCTCAAACCCATACTTTTTCAGATGACACTACAAGTTATCTCCCCCCAACCCAGAAACTAGCCAAACGCAAATACTGAATTCGA
Organism: Cherax destructor; assembly: GCA_009830355.1. NCBI lineage: Eukaryota > Metazoa > Arthropoda > Malacostraca > Decapoda > Parastacidae > Cherax > Cherax destructor. The sequence goes on from WNWK01056932.1 coordinate 10,854, forward strand.
AAAATCTACCTGGATGATGACC
>WNWK01056933.1:0-10875 GCA_009830355.1 Cherax destructor
CCACTACTACCAGTCCACCACTCTACCAGTACCACCCCCCTACTACCAGTCCACCACTACTCCGGGCCACCACTACTACCAGTCCACCACCACTACTACCAGTACCACCACCACTACTCCCAAACCACCACCACTACTCCCAATTCCACCACCACTACTACCAGTACCACCACCACTACTACCAGTACCACCACCACTCCCAAAATACCACCACCACCACTACTACCAGTACCACCACCACCACTACTACCAGTACCACTACCCCTCATCACCGGGGGTCCGTCACCACTATAACACTGGTACTCCCCCTACCAGTACCACTACACTACATCACCAGTGGTCCGTCACCACTATAACACGGGGTACTCCCACCACTACTACCAGTACCACTACTTTCATCCCAGTGGTCCCGTCCCCCTTTTTAAAACCTTTTTACTCCCCCCACTACTACCAGTACCACTACACTACATCACCAGTGGTCACGTCACCCCCATAACACTGGTACTCCCACCACCATCCCCGTACCACTACACTACATCACCAGTGGTCCGTCACCACTATAACACTGGTACTCCCCCCCACCACCATCAGTACCACTAAACTACATCACCAGTGGTCACGTCAATATAACACTGGTACTCCCCCACCACCATCAGACCCACACTACATCACCAGGGTCATTACCATCATAACACTGGTATTCCCACCACCACTACCAGTCCACTACACTACATCACCAGTGGTCCGTCACCACCATAACACTGGTACCCCACCACCACTACCAGTACCACTACATCATCACCAGTGGTCCCGTCACCACTTCCTTTTACTCCCACCACCTACCAGTACCACTACACTACATCACCAGTGGTCACGTCACCACTATAACACTGGTACTCCCACCACCACCACTACTACCAGTACCACTACCTACATCACCAGTGGTAGTCACCACTATAACACTGGTACTCCCACCACCACCACTACTACCAGTCCACTCCACATCACCAGTGGTCCCGTCACCACTATAACACTGGTACTCCCCCACCCCCCCACTACCAGTACCACTACACTACATCCCAGTGGTCCGTCACCACTATAACACTGGAAATTCCACTACCACCACTACTACCAGTACCACTACCTACATCACCAGTGGTCCGTCCCACTATAACACTGGTACTCCCACCACCACTACCATTCCACTACACTACATCCCCCGTGGTCACGTCACCACTATAACATTTGGGTACTCCCACCACTACTACCAGTACCACTACACTCATCACCAGTGGTCACGTCACCACTATAACACTGGACCCCACCACCACCACCACTACCAGTACCACTACACTACATCCCAGTGGTCACGTCACCACATAACACTGGTACTCCCACCACCACTACCAGTACCACTACACTCCCATCACCAGTGGTCCGCCACCACTATAACACTGGTACTCCCACCCCAGTACCACTACACTACATCACCAGTGGTCACGTCCCCACTATAACACTGGTACTCCCACCACCACCACCACTACCAGTACCACTACACTACATCCCCCAGTGGTCCGTCCCCACTATAACACTGGTACCCCACCACTACTACCATTCACTACATCACCAGTGGTCCGTCACCACTATAACACTGGTACTCCCACCACCATCCCACTACACCAACCCTACCCCACATCACCAGTGGCCCGTCACCACTATAACACGGGGTACTCCCACCACCACCACTACTACCAGTACCACTACACTACATCACCAGTGGTCCGTCACCACTATAACACTGGTACTCCCACCACCAGTACCACTACACTACATCACCAGTGGTCACGTCACCACTATAACACTGGTACTCCCACCACCACTACCAGTACCACTACACTACATCACCAGTGGTCACGTCACCACTATAACACTGGTACTCCCACCACTACTACCAGTACCACTATGTTGCGCCCCTTGAACTGGGCCTCAATGTATATAATGTATATTTCAATTTTCTATAATTTTATATTGCGAATATTCTCGATTATAGCTAAATCGTTAATATTTGGCTTTATATTATTATTAAACTATTATTTAACTTAGCTATATATATTAGGTAGGATATTATATTATGTTGTGCTCGAGAGTGTGTAGTAACTGCCTTGGTGTTGGCAAACGACTGTTAGGCTGCCGGCTTCTTGTTGCGGGGAGGAGCGTCTCTGGACACACCTGAGCTGGGTGGTGGTTCTCTGCCTCGCTCTCTGGCCTGCTGCCCTCGTCGAGTCAACTCCTCACTCTTGTTGTTCTCGACATTAGACTCTGTTGGGTAGAGTATGAATCGTTGGTGAGGCGAATCATCTTTCGAACTCTGTAACTCTGTTCACAGAGAATAGACTAGACAGTGATTTTGACTTTGTTCTGGGTTGTGTGTCACTTGACACTCTTTTTATAACTCAGGTCTCAAGTTTGGGTCTGGACCTACTTGATAAGGATCTTCACCGCCACAGTTTGGGATTGTTTATGCTGAACCTAGTTTCAGAAATAAGGGAGTTTTATGACTGTTTTGGAGGATCTACTGATGGTCCCCAGTTAGGGTCGATTTTCTATCTCCTTGTTCCCGATGCGTGTTGCCGTTGCCGTTATAGTGCTGTTCTGCGAAGTGGTCATTTTACTAGACAATCAAGCTGTTCTGGTTGTCAATTTGTTATTTCACTAGCTTATGAGAAGTTGTTCTGTCGTACACTGGTTGAGTCGAGTCATAGTTACCGGGAGCACACTCGTACACAAATTTATTATTTGTATATATTATTGTTAACCTTTACATTGTACCTGTCGGTACCTTCAGTCATTTATATATATGTGCCATCAAAACAGACTTATAGTATATGAGAGCAGTGGGAGCTACCCCCCTAATTATCCTAATTGATATCGTAATATTTTTTATTTGATTTACTACGTTACCTGATTTTTTCACTTTGTTAATAAATTTTTTTAAATCATTTACTTTGGTTTACCCTAAAGGAAATTCCCTTTTCATATAATATGTCGGATAACTGAACCAGGAATTTGATTTGTTCCCCAAAAGCCCATAAATGGATGCTAGAAGGGCTTTCCTTTCTAGGGTTCACTGGAATACCCTTTGTTAATAGATATCTGTCATTTTGTAACAAAGGGGGGCCTGTCCGGGGTTCTTGATCCAAGGTGTTGGAGGAATTGTCCATTTTTGCCATACTAGTAACTATGGTCAAACACTTTGAGTAATTTCTTAATCTGAAGACTGGGAGTTTGGTCTTGTACAACAGGGGGATGTATGTACCTGCCCGAGTCTCTTGATCCAAGGAGATGGAAATACTGTTAATGGCTTTTGGCTCTAAGACAACCAACACTTGTGTAAATTGAAAAAGTAAATTCTTACATTAGTTCTAGCTTCCCATAATCACTCTCTCATATTGTCTTTTTTTTTGTGATGTATGATAAGGTAAAAAACTTAATTGATACTCTGACTTTGTCTAAGTTACGTACTTTAAAACTTCAGACTTGTTGGGCAGGTACAAATCTGGGTGTGACGGTACAACCGTAGTTACCCCAGTATCAGTCAGAGCATTAATTAAAGATCTGTTTTTTTCCTGATAATACAGGTTTGATTCTAATAAAGAGTAAAGAGGCTTAGTGTCACAATTAGTAAATATGCCGCTAATTGATGACGTAGAAAAGGGACAACTCAGGCAGAAGTTTCTGAGCCTAAAAAACTTCCCCTCATTTTTTCCACTCCCTCCCTGTCTGCCTCAGACATTAGTTCAGAGGTAGCTAGAAGTATGACGCAGCCTCATCAAATTACTGTTTATGCTACACCTGTCTTTTCTTATTAAGACCAGATCTAGGTCTATTGGCATGGCGGGGACAAAATTGCCCACCTTAGGGTCCATCCAGATAAACCTGTTCATTTACCTTCTCCCTTGTTTGATCCAAATATCTCAAGATCAATTCAACGGGGATGGAACGCCTAATATTGTTGCAAACTGCACAAATTGAGGCACAAGAGGAAATTGAACGAGGAAGAGGTTCCATAGAAACTGTTCGTTTCCAGAGACAACAGATTATTGCCCTTGATCAGCCTAGTAAGACTATAGAGGATACATTTAACGTGCGAAAGCTGATCGATGGTCCCTAATTTTTTTAAGGACAGACCTAGATACCTATTTTGATGTTTTCGAGAATCAAGCACGTGCCATGACTTGGCCGGGGATTGGGCACATTGTTGCACACAGCTTTGACTGGTAAACACAAACATGTACTGCTGCTTTGCCATTTGCCAAAACATTGACTATGACACAGTCAAAGAAACCATTCTTGAGCCCTTATAATTTGTTACCTGTAAGTTACCAACGTGCATTTCGTACGTTACAACGACGAAAAGGGTCAAACTTGTGGATTTTTGCCCGTGAGAAAAAGCTTGCATTTGAGGATTGGTGCCCGAGCCTCCCAGTGTCAGACTTATGACACTCTCGTTCAGCTGATACTTCATGGGGAGTTCAACAACTGTATGTCTGCTGATGTAAGGAAAAATCGTCACCACACTGCCACAGATATTCTAGAGACTGCAGCATTAGCTGACAACTATGAAATTTTCACACAATTGTACGTGTTAAAACTGAGAAAAAAAAAGGTAACAAAAAAAGGCCCAAAAGGGAAATTTGGGAAAACAAATCAGCTGATCAGTGCCGGCCTAAAACTGCTACTGTTACTTCTCGTCCTTCCCGGAAAAAACCGGCATTCCTGAATTTTGTCCCTGTAGTTAAAAGAAGTCTAATACTGAGAAGAAGAATGTCAAATGTAACTACTGTCTTAGGAAAGGTCATACTAAGGGAAAATTGTTTTTAATTTTTGAAAAATATGAGACAAGATCTTTGGGGTGGCCCCCCCACTCGTCGTATTTTCGGTGCAAAAAGGGGGGACCATCCCCCCTATTTTTGACTCCCCATTTTTTGAGAATGTTCCTCAGAATAGAGGGTAACATCAGACAGAGTATCTGAGAAGATTCGTCAGCTTGAGCCTTTTTCTTATCGAGGGGTGGGGCTTGACGAACTGGTCAGAGATTTACTTTCCGAGCACTGGTAGTTATTTTTAAATTGTTAAGAGATGATGTATTGCCTTTAACTAATGATACCTATACCCAGATAGATGTATTGTTGAACCATGGAGGTGCTGTTACAAAAATTCCTTCACAAAGTGTCCCCTTTAAACAAGCTATTATTCGGGGATATTTCATTTAAAATTTCCCGTGGTGAATTTCCTTTAAGGGCAGTGGATTTGTTTATAGGAAACGATACCTTCCCCGTCTGGTATTTGTAAGGGCCACTTGTGATTGATAATACCACTGGGGATAATTACGAAAAAAGCTTAAAAAGAAAACCTTTGGGTTTTCCCCTAGCGCAATTACCCGTCCCCCGTAAAAAATAAAAGAAAAAAACCCCTCCTTGTCTCCTGCTGAGTTAGTTGATGATAATGACGGGGGGTTGAATTTTTAAAAGATTCTCTGCGGCCAGGATCACTAGCCAACCCCCCCCTACCTCATCAACCTAGTCAAGACACAACAAAGGGAAAATTCTCACTACGACGATTTAATAAAAGGGTCAGTTTGATCAGTCTTTGGAGAGTTTAGATATAGGGGTTTTCTGAGAGTGAAGCAAAGGATCTAAAAATTTTATTATTTAGTCAAGGTGACTAATGGAAAAAGGGCAAAAAAGGGGCAGCGGAAAATGTTCCCACCACAGTCAAGCATTTGTTGTTTTACCAGTTACATTTCGTGAGCAAGCTCTTGATTTTTTGCACAATAGTCCCATTTTGGGGGGACATTTGGGTGTGGAAGACACGGTAAACTGGGGAAAAAAATTTTACTTGGCCGGGAATGGGGACACTGTTGCTGATCATGGCGACGTTTAGTCTGTCAGGTGACAGGCAAACCAACTCCCCTCGCCTCCCCCCACCCCCTTCCAATAAATCATTAAAAATTAAAAAGCTTAAAGGGTACTACCCTACCCTGCTTCTTTTCTTCCTAGACCACAGGGAAAAGGAAAATGGCCCCCCGACATCTCCCGAGGTAAGAGGTCCGTTTAGGAAAAAACAGTGACTTCAAAAATTAGATAATTTTCTAAGTAACCCTTTGGGGAATTTTATAAAGCAAGTAATGTTAAGAACATGATTTTGCATTTCCCCGGGAATTGTTTAAAAAGGGTTTTCCCCCAAACGTTGTACTCTGGGCGAAAAGACGTTGATGTACAGGGCATCCCCCATTAAACAATCCCTTTTGGGAAGAGCCCCAAAAAAAAGGGCATTGAGAGAAAAAAGTTGACTTTTTTTATCTCAGGGGCTTATTAACGCAGTAAAAGTCCATGGGCCTCACCGTGTATATTAGTGCCCAAGCCGACGGTAGTTTCGGGGGTGTGTACTGATTACGGGAAAAAATGAACTCTGTCACCTTGCCTGATGGTTTTTCCACCCCCGCATAGACGACCTGATTGATCGGGGTCAGGAGACAGTATGTAAACCGTTTAGATCTCTTACGAGGATATTATCAAGTCCCGCTTACTGAACGTGCTCAAGAAATATCTGCTTTCACCTTCAAGATGGATTGTTCAATATCTCTCACCCCCTTCCCCAAAAATGCTGCTTCGTCATTTCAACGTTTTGAACGAGTTGCCCCAAAAACGGAGTAGAAGCCTATCTTGACGATTTAGTGGTGTACAGTGACGAATGGGAAAAAACACTTGACACCCCCAGAGCTTTTTTGAGAAACTGAGCATTACAATTTCCCTGTTAACTTGGGTGGGGTTTTTGGCGCCAAGATTACCATCTAGGGTTTTTTTAGGCCAAGGTAAAGGGTTCCCCATTGATGCAAAAATTCGTGCTTTGGCTTTTTTGGGACCACAGGATGGGGAAGGGGTGAAAGATTCCTGGGTATGGCAGGTTATTATCGCGGGGTTTGTCCTAATTTTTCCCAAGTTGCTGCTCCTCTCACTGAGCTCACCAGTAGCAAAGCCCCGTTCATCGGGGCTCAAAATTTTTCAGACTCATTTAAAAGGGGGTTAAGCGTTTGCTTTCCTCTGCCCCCTTTTTTGCAGGGGTCCCAACTTCCCCCACCCTTTTTTTTTCATATAGATGCAGGGGTTATGCTGGGGCGGTTTTTTAAGCAAAAATCCATTTTCCCCTAAAAATTTTTCATCCTATCTCTATTTTCAAAAATCAAACGACATCGAAAAAACATGCCACTATTGAGAAAAAAGGCACTAGCTCTCGGGGGTGTCGTTGGAACATTTTTTTGTATATTTGGGTACTTCTCCTTTAAGATAAATGTATTTTTTTACCACAATCCCTCACCTATATTAACACAATGAAGAGTAAAAAAACTAGGATAATGAGGTGGGCTCTCAGGATCCCCCCTTTCCCCCAAGTATTAAACATAAGTGGTCGATGTAATGTAATTCCAAAACTCTGTCACGTCCTTAATTATCATTACAACATTTATATTAACGTAAATTTTGTGCCCAATATCTATTTTGTTACTTGCTACTTTGATTAATTAAGTAAAGTAACGTTAAAAAAATACTGCCCATGTAAATTTTTATGTATTCATGTCTAATTATAATTTCTTTCCCCGTATCTTCAGTGATTTGTATTTTGGGTGTTGTGAAGGGGGGTATGGAGAGGAGGAGAAAGGTGGGGTTTGGGTTTGGGGGTGTTTGTTACCGAGGGGGATTTCCCCCCCTTTTCCCCCCCTTCTCTACACACCTTATTCTCTCAAGCTTCCCCCCGCTGTCCCCTCCTTTTGCTTCACATTCCCTACCACTGTATTAGAGTGGAATGTCGTCTCCTATCGCACAAGACTGCTGTTGTATAGTCTTTTCTTTTTATGACCACCCCCCGTTCGAGCCCCCCGATGTCTCTATGCTGTCACCTCTACATCAGTGTATGGACATTACCGTGATTATGCTGATATACGAAGTTTTTTACTACCCCAGTACGAGGGGATTTCAGGATTTGACACTGTGAAAAGAATTTAAGTGTTAACTTGCCGTGACACCTGGGGGACTCTTTTTATATTTATATATTTTTCTGTAATACATGTGTTTGAGACATTATTATTTTTTCCCAGTGCGACCGTTTGGGGTTTGGGGGGGGGCGCCCGAACTGGGCCCCAAAATTTTATTTTAAGTATATTTCAATTTTCTATAATTTTATATTGGGAATATTTCTCGATTTAGCTAAATCGTTAATATTTGGCTTTATATTATTATTAAACTAAATTTTTTAATTTTTCTTTTATATTAGGTAGGTATTATTTTTTGTTGTGCTCGAGTGGGGAAAAACTGCCCCTTGGGGGGTTTGGGAAACGACTGTTAGGGCCGGCTTCTTTTTGGGGGGGGGTCGGGGTCTGGACACCCTTTTGCTGGGTTTTGGTTCCTCTTTTTCTCGCTCTCTGGTTTTTGCCCTCGTCGCAACTCCTCACTCTTGTTGTTCTCGACATTAGACTCTGTTGGGTAGAGGTAGAATTCTTGGTGGGGCAATCATCTTCTCTGAATTTTTGTGCTCTGTTCACAAAAATAGCCCCAGACAGTGATTATTGACTTTGTTCTGGGTTGTGTGTCACTTTGACCTCTTTGATAACGGGGGGCTCAAGCTCTAGCCGGGGGCCTACTTCGAAAAAGGGGAAACTTTGCACCGCCCAGTTTGGGATTTTTTTTGGGAAAACCAGTTTCAGTAGAAAAGGGGTTTTTTGACTGTTTTGGGGGGATCTACTGATGGTCCCCAGTTGGGGGCGATTTTTATCTCCTTGTTCCTGATGCTGTTTGCTGTTGCCTGTTATAGTGCTGTTCTGCGAAGTGGCTTTTTACTAGACAATCAAGCTGTTCGGGTTGTCAATTTGTTATACAGCTAGCTTAGGGGAAATTGTTTTGTGTACACTTTTTAGTCGAGTCAAAAGTTCCCGGGAGCACACTCGTACACATATTATTATTTGTATATATTATTGTTTTTTTTTTACATTGTACCTGTGGAATTTTTCAGTCATTTATATATATGTGCCATCAAAACAGACTTATAGTATATGAGGAGTGTGGGGGCCCACCCCTAATTACCCAATTGAAAAAGTAATATCTTTATTTGTTTTTTCTACGTTACCCTAGATATTTTCACTTTGTTAATAAATTTTTTTAAACATTTACTTTGGTTAGTACCCTATCATTTAAAAAACCCCTTTATCTATATAATATGTCGGATAACTGAACCAGGATACTGATTTTTTTTTCAACCCCCTAACAGGCTGGGGGCTAGGGGCTTTCCTTTCTAATTTTCACTGGGGGTATCTATTGTTAATAGATATCGTGTCATTTTTTTAAAACACTACCTCACCCGTGGTCACGTCACCACTATAACCCCCGGTACTCCCACCACCACCACTACTACCAGTACCACTACACTCATCACCAGTGGTCCGTCACCACTATAACACTGGTACTCCCCCCCCCACCACTACTACCAGAAAAATTTTAATCACCAGTGGTCACATCACCACTATAACACTGGTACTCCACCACCACCAAAAACTACCAGTACCACTACACTACATCACCAGTTGGGGACGTCACCACTATAACACTGGGGCCCCCCCACCACTACTACCAGTCCACTCACTACATCACCCCCTGGTCCCCCTCACCACTATAACACTGGGTACTCCCACCCCCCCCCCACTACTACCCAGTACCACTAAACTACATCACCAGTGGTCACATCACCACTAAAACCTGGTACCCCACCCCCCCCTTTTCCCGTCCAAAAACACTCATCCCAGTGGTCACGTCACCACTATAACTGGTCTCCCCCCACCAGTACCACTACCCATCACCAGTGGTCACGTCACCACTATAACACTGGGGCCCCACCACCACTACCAGTACCACTACACTACATCACCAGTGGTCACGTCACCACTATAACACTGGTACTCCCCCCCCCACCACTACTACCAGTCCACTACCACATCACCAGTGGTCACGTCCCCTATAACACGGGGTTTTTCCCCCACTACCAATTCCACTTTTACTTTTTCACCAGTGGTTAAACACCATATAACACTGGGGGCTCCTCCCGCAATACTTTCCATTCTGGGGAAACTTTCTTACCTTTTTTCTTGTATTCTCTTTCGCCCCCCCCCCTCTCTCTCTCTCTCTCTCTCTCTCTCTCTCTCTCTCTCTCTCTCTCTCTCTCTCTCTCTCTCTCTGTGTGTGGCCAAGGCAGTGGAAAAGGGATAAAAGCTTTTTGGGGTAGGAAGGATAGGGGGCCCCGGGAGGGAAAAGGGCCCGGGCCCCGGGGTTGACCCTGGTCAAGCAGGTGGGTAAGGCCAAAAATTCACCCAGTGCCTGGGAGTGCTTGACCAGGTAAATAAAGGGAACTGGGTCACTCAACAGTCCCCTCCCTCTCTCTCTTCTCTCCCCCTCCCTCCCCTCCCCCTTTCCCCCTTTCCCTTTTCCTTCCCCCTTCCCCCCCCCCTCCTCCCCCGTTCCTCCCCCGTGAGCTTATCATATGACCTGGGGGGAAACCTTTTGCAAGGGGAGTGCACGTTTTTTCCCCACATAAACCTTCTTTTTTTCCCAAAATTTAACTCAATAAAAAAGGTGTTAATACTTGGGACCTTCGAAAAAAGGAAAACTATTGTCAGGGCTGTAAAAGTTGTGCCTGTAAAAAATTTACTGGAGCGCGTGATTTTTAACATTTCGGGGGATATTTGTGAAAGTCGCCTTCTGTTTAGTTTGGGGGTTTCGAGCAGTGATTTGCAACCGTAACCCCCTTTTTTCCCCAAGCCTTGTGAATTTCTCC